>APFE031613291.1:69510-83068 GCA_000404065.3 Pinus taeda
TTATTTGGAATTTTGATATTATATAGTGTTTTTATAAAAATATAAAAAATCATATATTGCCAAAACTCTTGCACTCATATATCCTCTCACTTGTTGGTAGACTTATATTAGCTCAGTCTGTCCTCTATCAACTATCAGTCTTCTGGGCTCATATTTTCTACCTTCCCGACAGTATTATTAAGCAGATGAATAGGTTGATTGCTAACTTTCTTTGGGGAGGTCATGCATATCAGTGTAAAATTCATCTCGTCAAGATGGCCTCCATCTTTGTTCCTAAAAGTATGGGTGGATGGGGCTTGAAAAACATTCGCACCTTTGGTAATGCTCTTCTCTGTAAGTCTCTCTACAGAGGAATATATGGGGATGGGCCTTGGAGTAGACTCGTAAAGACTAAATATCTGAAGGAAAAGACCGTAGACTTTTGGTACAGGAAGCGGATCCTTGGTACCAGAAGCGGCTCGATGATTTGGCAAAGCCTGCGAAAAGTCCACCCTTTTTTCATGGAAAAATTTTGCTGGACCTTATATTCTGGATCTAACATTTTTATTGCTTTTGACTCTATTTTATCGGGCCGAGGGTTCACTTTTCCTCATCCTCTGTTATGTAATCTTCATAGGCTGAGAGTCTTTACGTGGGATAAGTTGATTAAGGGATGGTCTGGTGCCTCTCCGATTTGGAAGGATGGAGAGGAGCTTCATTTACCTCGTTAGATGCTTCCTCTCTGGCTGAGGGTAAAGGCGAGACTTGTTTGTTTGGGGATCTCCCGAACGGGCACATATGATAGTCTAGTATGGTCTATCCATAAACCTGTGAGCGTAAAGAACATTTATGCTGACATGATTTCTGTCGTTGCTGAAAATACTCTTCCGCTATTTCCTCCATGTTTTTGGAAATCCATATGCCCGATGAAGATGATCATTTTCTCCTGGTTGCTATTTCGGAACAAAAATCTTACATTGGAGACACTACAAAGGAGGAATTGGCAGGGTCCAAGTAGATGCTCCATGTGCCTCAATGCCTCGGAATCAAACTTGCACATGTTCTTTCAGTGCCCTACGTCCCTCATAATCTGGTATGATTTGTCTACTCTTTTTGTTTTCCCTCACATCATTTTTTCTTCTGTTCTGTAAGGTTTTCTCTGGTGGAGTAGACAATCCCCCCTTTGGAGATCATTGTTCAATATCACTTGCTGGTATCTGTGGAACTAGAGGAATGCGCACATTTTCCATGACTCCAAGGAACCTCTCCAGGCTATTCTTCAGCGTAGTTTGGCTTGCTATGATTCCTATCATTAATATTTTACTACATCAACATGTGATCCCATCTAATGTTGCGAGTTGTGATTCTGCATGAGGTTTCTGCTTTTCAGTATTGTCTCCAACTATTTTTTTTGGATCCTCCTCATATAGGCAGGGCGTAGCTTCCCCCTCCTTATATGTTTTCGAATGAAATCTCTCTTTTGCTACAACCTTGTAAAGTTTTGACACATCTCCATCAAGCTCCTTGATCAACTGATCCTCGAGACGCATTATATATTGTCTCTGTCCTCTTTCATGTGCATTTCTGAACTGGTCTGACATTATGTTTTTTGCTAAGGATGAAAGACATTATCTGCTTGTATGGGAATCTGTCTGCATTATTATGAAGAGGTCTGGGCATATCCATGCCAAATCAGTCATCTTGAATTATGTATTGAAGATCTTTATATACTCTTAATATAAAGCTATGCTGTTATTTTTCTCTGAGAAAAAAAAAAAAAAAGTTATAGTATATTTAAATCAAATGTAAAATAGAAAAATGTTATGAAATGTATTTTTTTTAATTAAATATTATTTAAAAATATTTATTTTGAATTTTGATATTATAGGTTTTATAAAAGCTAAAAAAAATATATATTGCAAAAATTCTTGTATTTATAGGGGCCTTGGATATTTACAAAATGATATAATCTAAGATCATGTAATATGAACTCTTTTTATACTAAATCATTGTAAATTCCTCTTATATTTTTAAGTTAATTTTGACACGGTGGTAACAATGGAGTTATATGTATAAATTATCAACATTAATGTGTTACACATGTTATCTATCTCATAATATTGATTAAAATAACTTTTTTTCTGGGTAAAGACTAATTCTATTAAAAAGTAAAAATATTTACAGAGAGGACAAGGCCTCAAAGGAGGTACAAGAAGTATTCACTTTCACAGACAGATAATCCCAAAATTGGGATTAATCAGATACAAAAATTCTGAGATAAAAAACCCCTCGTAATCTAGCTCCAAACTGACTGAACTTCCCAGCTGGAACTGAGCATGAGTACATACACACAAAAATGATAATGTGACCTGGCTGTAAACATGATATGGAGAGAGAAATAAAGACAATAGCCATATAGGCGATACAAAAAGAAATTGAGACCAGAGAGAACCAGAGTAGCACTCAAAACCCAGAAATCTTCATACATTGGAGTCGATTTCCGGATCCTCCTCTACAATTGGGCAAGGATCCCCCATCCACACGTCATCTGCGTTTGCCCTGTGCGCTGAAGCGTTTCCAGCTGGAGAAATTGCCAAGTGTTGCGAGCTATCCGAGCCATCCGACTGTTGATCAAGAGCAGGGGCATTCCATTCAGGAGCAGGGGGGTTCTGCTGAGAACCAGCAGGAGGCATGGGGATATCGTCCTCAAATCCTTCTACCTGCGTATTGCCACCATGGAAATCGAATCCCACATCAATCCGCTACTATGCGTTGCCGCCTGGAGAATCGGTGGAAGGGGTGTTCGATTCAGCAGTGGGCCTGGCTTCCTCTTCTGAAAAAATGACCATGATGCTAGTAGACAGAACAGGTTGGTTCAATCGACTATGGAACGTGAAGTGGGTGGTCTGAAAGGAGCTATAAGGGGTAGGTCTGCTAGTTGCAGAGGCGGGAGAGGCCGAAGCCAAAGGAATGATGGGCGGAGGAGCAAGCTGAGCGCACCCTCACCCTCCACGACGACCACCACAGCGACAACTGCCACAACGATGAACCATTGACACAGGGACCGAATAGTCTGAGGGAGCAGAAGAACCAGGAATATAACACCTGCCTGCAATGGAGCTTAGGTAAGGTTGCCTATAATGGCTGAGAGACCAGACCTGCAACTTAACCATCGAACAAGAACAGGGCTGAGAGACTGGAGCAACGAGCATGGGAGGAGGCCAGGGGTATAAATCAACCGGAGGAGTCGAATCTGCCATCAAAGCCGAACCAGGAGAGATTTCTCGAGCTGTCTGCAGAATTAAATTCGCATGAGGAGCGATCCTCCTACAGATAATATTCGTCTCATCCATCTGCGTAATGGCCTGGGGAGGTGCGCACTGTTGCCACCTGTTGTACCAGATGCCTGCGGCGGTGTTAACCTGCATTAATATCTGTCAAACCACCCGCATCCGGGTGATTAAAATAACTTTTAGTAAGATTGGTTAAATCAATTTTTTTTAATGAAAACTAAAATGATTTTAGATATAATTTTGAAAACTAAATAGGAAATTAATATGCCCGATTAAATTTTCTCTATTATTCAAAATATATAATATATATAGATATAGATAATAATATAATAATAAATATATATATAACACAAATTCCTCTGTGTATCCATTATTTGACTCGGTTCTGCTCCATATGATTGAACGAGAGAGCATGGCAAAGCATAATTTTCACAAGATTACATTACAATTCTTCTATGTTCTTAGAGCACTTGAAATGAGGACATTATCGTCATTGGTGGGAAGAATCTCGTTGGATCACAATTGCAGGCCTTACAACAACATGCTCCAACAACTCTTCTCGAGTAGACTCCTCGCAGAATTTAATCTTTCAACCACCATGATCTCCCAAAAGAATTTTCATTAATTTTCCATAAATTCTCTACTTCCTTGTGGGCATGACATTCATCCCACTACAATGTAGCTATTGTCTTTGTGACATAATTATGAGCAGTGCTAGTGTGAGGCCCCTTTGTGATGGGTTTTGCTTCGTTGTGCATCCTTGGCATGCATTTCTAGTTCCAGCTATCGCACAACGTATGATTTCCCAATCTCTGTACTGAAAAATAGAACCTTGTTACTAATCATGCCACCATCTATAGATACTCCAACATCCAACATCGAAATAAATTTTTCCTCCTTGTCATCAAGAATTACAATTAGATAGAGATCATAACCTTTTGCAATCTGTTGTAGAAACGTGAATCTCCTTTCATGGAACCAATCAATCAAGTAAAATCAACTCCCTCGAGACCTATTGAATGTCCAAAAAATGCTTGTAGATAAGGGACCTCCTTTAAACTGGTGGATCCTGACATAAGTGTGATTCTTCAAACATAAACGATTGTGCCTTTCTCACAGGCAAGCAACTAACACACACAATTAAATTGAAAAACAATCGAGTGAGCACTCATAACAAATAAATCATTCTTCTATGTAAGCCTATTTATTTATAGGCAATCACTTATCATTGCTCTTACATCTTGCTATCCCTCTTGAGAAGGAGTTAGCCTAGATCCTAGGCTCTAATATCAAAATAGGAAATTAATTTGCACACATAAAACTATTTCTCTCTTTTATTCACAAATATGATACATATATATAGTTGGATTGAGATTTAACTAATTCTAACATTAGAGGTAGGAGTTGAGAGAATCTCTCAACAACCACCTACAAATCTCAAACCAACTCCAATCTCGGCATGAAAGCATTATCTCCAAGTAATTCCACTCTTACATTTTATCTTTCATAGTTTATTACCTGTAGTATATGAAGCTAACCGCTCTTAATAATAATTGTGAAGAAATATATTTATAATAATCCTTTAAAGAGTAGAGTTTAATAAAAAAAAAAAAATTATAAATTTAAAGTAAAATATGTAACATAACTTAAAATAAAAGATAAATTAAAAATCAATATAAATGTTTTTTTTAAAATGAAACATTATTTACAAAAATATTTATTTGGAATTTTGATATTATATGGTGTTTTTATAAAAATATCTAAAAAAATTATATCATGAAAATTTTTGCACTCATGGGACTCTTCGACAGTTACAAGATGATATAATGCCTCATGGGACTCTTAGACATTTACAAGATGATATGGTACAAGATTTTGTAATATGAACTCTTTTTATACCATACGTCATTGTAAATTCCTTCTATACTTTTAAGTTAATTTTGACAATCGTAACAATGGAGTTATGTGTATAAATCATCAACATTGTTAGTTGCACATGGTTTCTTGCACATGGTTTCTTATCATGTAACATGGATTAAAATGAATTTGATTAAGGTTTGTTAAATTAAATATTTTTAATGAAAAATAAAATAATTTGGAAATGTTAAAATTTTATTTAAGATTTATCATTTTTTTCCCAAAGAAAATTAATTGGTATATATATACACACTTATGACTTGTTGAGTATTATAGCTAATTAAAGTGGTCCTTTCCAATTTAACATCTCTTCCTAAGCTAACTAGTCAAACAAAAGGAAACCTCCAACTCAAAAAACATGTAATCACATATTACACTAATAGATTAAACATTTGACACACCAAATCTTTTAGGATTAGAAAAACTGATCACTGGATCAAAACTAGACCCAAACCATTGTAAAATCACAATATAGAGTAGACAAAGGAGGATCAATATAATTGTTGATGAGCTTGTGAAATGATCTCCTCCCCACATAACTCATTTCTTATTAAATTCCCTTAAACCATTCCAAGTGTTTCATTTAAAACAAAATTTTCTTGCAGATTAAAACCATAATATGTATGATTAATCGAAATTTAAGCAAAGGATTTTTGTAGATTAAAAATCCCCCATTGTCATGGAGAAAATACCAATATGCATTCTAAATTTTCCACACCATTGAACCAATTTACCAGCGCTTGGAATCTCCAACCATCTGGAGCTAATAGATACCCTTAAGATTGGAAACGCTCAAGAGTGTTAAAAAGCTAAAATCTCGACTTGGTTGTTTATCTGGCATTTGTTGAATTTTCTACAAGAATGAATAGTAGAATCTGATTTTATTATCTAATAATTACTTCCTACTGATATTTATCAAATTATATTTGAAGCCATTAATATCATTAAGAAATTATACACAGAAAAATCAGAATAGTATTACAATGAAAAATAGTAGGAACGTAAAGAAAGCCATGCACAATAGATGTAATAAATTTTCCTTGGGAAACCCAAACTTGAGAGAAAACCCAGCTTTTCTTCTTGAGGAAATTGTTCCCCCTAACAAGTTCCATAAAAAAAACTCCATGCCATTGAAAAATAAAAAAAAATAGGGGCACACCTAGGATTTGTTTCTTTGAAAGTTGCATGAATCTTGTGCACCACAAGTCCAAGACTCCCAAAAAAGAAACATTCATATTAACTTGGTTCATTTGCAACCAAACTCCCAAAAAAAACATAACAGAGAAATTCTAGGAATAAATTTAAGTTTTTGTATTTTTGACCCAATACCACAAAAATTGCTTGAGATTGGAATAGGACCAAGTTCCAACACAGTTTATACTTACAAATATATCTTGCCAAATTTGTAAAATGAAAGAACAAGAAACAAGCAAGTAATCAACCAATTCCTTGTCCATCTTACATAAGGAACACCTATTCAGCCCTTGGAAACCCCACTTTTGACAATTGTTCCATTTTAAAATTTGGTTCACCATAGCCAAACATGTAAATATTCGAGTTTTCAAAGGACACTATCATTTCAAAAACAAATACCACCACCATTTACAAGTATTCCGTTTCCAAATTCATTTAGAGTGATTCATATGCCAACTTAATACTTCCATTTCATTTAAACTTCTAATCTCTAATACTATTTATGGCTACATGATGGGATCAAAAAATTGTTGGCGCACAATCCTTACTTTTGTGAGAAAACTTATCAAATTACATAATTCAATTCAAACTACATCAAGGTGGCACTTGGTCATGATGAAATAATATTCATAAATATGTTATATAATAATAAATTTGTGCAATGGAAAAACAATATATTTGTCTAAAGCAAAGAGCCAAATGTGTCACAATTAGAATAGAGCCAAATTAATTACAAATTCTTCATCATAACCGTAAAACAATAACTACTTAAAAAAATAGCTTGTAGAGGGACTTAACATGTTTGAGAATATACAATTAATTTATTTATGCTATATGAGCTTAGCAATAAATTATCAAACCAACTATATAATCATTCATAATGCAAGCACCATATGTATAAAGAAATTACTCAATATGTACAATATATTGTCAACACAAAGCTAGTATGATATTTGAGCAAAGATTGTATATGATGAAGAATGTTGTATGCTTAAGGCATGTATGGAGACTATGGAGCTAATATCACGAATGTAAAAGGATTGAGATAGTAAATATCAACTTTTAAAATATCTATAAGAAATTTATGATAGACCATAATAATATTTATATATGAACAAATGATTAAGTGATCACTAAAGGCGATCCTTAATGATAGGGCCTTATGGATAATGATGAGTAGGAGAACTTCCACATTCTCTAAAACAAATATGTTAGCTAGGGTTTAGATTGACTTGGGCAATTTTGATCATTAATGAATATAATGGGTCAACCTTAAAAACTTTAATAACCTAAATCATCATCATAACCTTAAAAACTTTAATAACCTAAATCATCCTCATGTAGATCCTCTACACTATAATGTAATTAAAGTGGCATGATGCATTGATGCTACAAGGACCTATCATTAGTTTGGAAGGATGAAGATAATGTGTCAATCACGTTGGAGAATAATGATGAAACAAGGTATTAGTGTTGGTTACAAGAGAATGTGACATAACAAGTATTATATACTCATATTTATAAATAGATCTAGTATAAATCAAAATTACACAAATGCATACATTAAAATAAGTACATTAATGTAATGCACTATTAATCATCCCATTAACAAAATCATGTAAAGACATGACACCTTTATCATAATGCATTCAAATTATCCTCGAAGTTAAAGACTTTATTGATAATTGAAGCTACACTTTGAAAAAAAATTAATATCATGTGATACCCATGCAATTGTATTGTTACATGGGTCTTAGTTATTAAATGGCCTAGAGAATAAGGGTGAAGAAAATATTTGTTTATTTATTTATAAAATAAGCGAATGTATTTTAATTAATAAATTATATATATATAATATATATATATATATATATAAATAAATAAAAGGGATCGTTATAAGATTTGTTAATTTATTTATAAAATAAGTGAATGTATTTTAATATTAATGTATATATATAAAGGAAAGGGAGATCGTTATATATATATGTGTGTGTGGGGAAAAGAATATAAATTCTCATGATAAAGAAAAAAATAAATGTTTTAGTCATGTTTTAATTTCAAAATAAATTATTTGGTGTTAAATATTTTACTTAATTATCAATAAGGATCTTCTAATGTCATAATCGAAGGATATACATTTTATGTGGCTTTCAATTTAAAATTTTCTATAAGATAAGTTAGCATAACGTATTTTTATTTATTTTTTTGTATTTTTTTAGTTATTCTATTGTTAGAAAAATGAAAATAGTTTATCTATTTCCAATAAAATTTGTTTCCATACTCTTATTTTTTTGCAAAAGTCATAATACATCTTAGTTGTTATAGTAAAAGTAATGAAATTGAATACTATTGAGATTACTAAAAATAAAAATGTTGAAAGAAAAGAAAAGCGAACCCAAAACTATACAATGGAAGGAAGTGAATTGATTGTGTCATGTCACAATGAGAATGTCTGGTCCAATTGACAATCTAAGGCAATGCACTCATTCCAAGATAATAAAACACACACAAAAGTATGTTGCATAGAACTCATATTACTACCCTTGTAATCTTCCAAGGTGGAAAGGGAAAGCATTAAATACTGAGTAATACAAAATAGTTGTTATGTTACCATGTGAATTTTGGATTGACACTCTTTTGTTAAGCATAAATAACTATGAAATTAATTATAAATAAAGTTGCAGACTACTTATCTTCACCTTCACTTTGGGGAAAATGAAGGTAAAAGTAGAAAGTTGAAAGTGAAAGAATTACTATTGTGAGAGTGAATGGGGTGGTAAGAATGGATAGGGAAGGACATCTTGGTTATAGACATGTCCATATTCCAATGAAAGTAAGGAACAAGATTACAAAAGAAACAATAAAGGGTGTGATAATGTACACAATGTGTAACATGAGTCAAACAAGAAAAAGATTATAGATGAACGATAAGAAGAGAAATTGAACCCACTACCACAAAAGCCAAGTGGGAGGATTTAGAAATCAACTAATTGTTAAGGTTTGATTTTTCTTTTAGTTATATAGCTATCATCTCCAAGAAGTTGTTCAAAACTTTTAAGGAATTGATTTACATATTAAAAGTTTGAAAGCACACAGTCAACCAACCAACACAATCATATTATAACAATAACCTTAAGAACTAAATAGTAGTTTTTCCAAACAATTTAATAAATGTTTATTACTTTCTATATATAATTTTATAATGATAATAAAATCAATAAAGAATATGTGTGTGAGTGGTAGCACAATTGGAAAAAAACTTGTTGACATGCCTTTGTATATCCAAAGTGATAAGAAGTTCAATCTCTAGAACATGTCTCACTAACCAAACGTAAAAAAAAATAATAAATAAATAAAATAAAACATTCTTATATAATCATAAATATTCTAGCTAAATTTCAACTCATTACTTTAAATTTAAGATTTAAAAAAAAACAAAAAAAATTGTACATATAAAATCAGCTTAAACAAACAAACAAACTTGTGCATCTAGAATGCAAATTAAATAAAAAAAAAGTGTACATCTAAAATCCGCTTAAACAAACTTGTACATCTAGATTGCATAAAGTAACAAGGCCACATAGCAATAAATAATATATAAAACATTTCTTATACAATCATAAATAGTTTAACTAAATTTCAACTCATGACTTTATATTTAAGATTAAAAAAAATAAAAATAAAAATTGCACATCTAAAATCCGCTTAAACAAACAAACAAACTTGTACATCTATAATGCAAATAAAAATTAAAAAATTTCACATCTAAAATCTGTTTAAACAAACAAACAAACTTGTACATCTAGAATGCATAGAGTAACAAGGCCGCATAGCTAGCATTACCTGACGCTTAGTTTAATTATTGAACTTTGAAAAATATGAGCCAAATCCTATATTTGAACAAGGGCTATAGAATAGTTCCGCTTCCTTAGTTTAAATGTAGTTAAATTAGAGTGAAAAACAATATAGACATACAACTTTATATTAATAAAAATTACAATTAAAATGACAAAATAATTCATGAACAAATAGAGTTCTTATAAAATTCTGTCTAGATAGCTTTAATGCAGCTAAATCTAAGTAAAAATTTTGTCTCCATGATGGTAACCAACTGATAATAATTTCATAGATGACCCACAAGCATGTGAATTTAAGAGTCTAAATCAAATCTACAATGTCCAAATGGGAATTTAAAAGTCTAGATTAAATCTTCATTATCCAAATGGGATAAGAGTAAGTCATGGCTTGAATTTTTTATTTTATTTGGTTAATGCCCAAATGTCAAATACATTTTGCATATATCTTTAAAATTTTCAATTTTTATTTATTTATTTACCACAAAATAAATGAGAATTAAAATGATTAGTAATAATAATAAAAAGTTAAAACTTTTAAGTAAAAATGATTTTGTTTGGAAATATTATATATATATATATATAATGCCACTTAGTTTTTTTTGTTAAGCTTGGCAGGATCCTTCATTTTCTATTTATAAATAGCAAATTTACACCACTTATGTAAGATAGGTGGCCTCAACTTGCCCAGTGGGAAACCAAGTCTGTTGGCCACCTATTCGCGTTATAAGCCATCTAAAAATAGTAAAGTATCAGCCTTTTTAACCAAGCTAAATAAGTTTCAGTTTCATGGTAAGACACTATATGTCTATATATCATAAGCATGCATATTGCAAAGTAAATGTTACCCGCAAAAACAAAAAGCTACCAGATTAGCTAGCTATTCCTGTTGTTCTTCTGAAGCTGACTAGACTGGTGTCAGGTCCTTGGCAGATTCAACAGGAATCTTAGCTAATTTGACGATGCAAGGGATGTGCCTTTCAATTTTGTCCAGGCAAATGTCCTATTTGTGAAGCTAAAATTGAATTCTTTGTAAATTCTTTTTGTAATTGGGCATATCCTGGAGGGTCAGAGCCATCCCCACTGATATTTGTTCCATAGCCTTCCCCATCAAGATTTTCATAGGCCAATAGAAATAAAGGGTCTGCTTAAACTGAGTTATTCTACCTCTGGTATTCCCGGGGTCTGGGATTAAGGTCCTCCAGTTCTTAATCTCCTTCTCAATGTCGCTTTGTTTCTTAATTTCTCCCTCCTATTCTTCCAACAAGTTATGAATACCTACATTCATTCCCTCCCTGTAAGCCGCAACGACTTCGCTGATGAGATGTTCAACAGGATTTCTTCCTCTCTACAGTTCCGAAGTTATTGGGTCGTTTTCCCTTGCAAGCTCCCTCCCCCATCTTCCATGCCCTCTTCCTCATGCAGGCTGGGCCATCTCCTCTTTGTACACACCTTGTTCACAGGAACGATGAATTAATCTCTAACGATGAGTTTCATTGCCAATGTTAGCCATATACTTTTTCTTATCCTGATTGCTCTCCGAGAGATGCGAGGTTGGGTGACAACCCATTCTGGGAACGAGGCCAGTTGCCTTGTCTTGGCTTGCTTCTCTATGATCCCTTCCTAATGCCGCTCGAACCCAGATTGGTTGACCAACCCCTCTTTCGGCCAGGAAGGAGTTCCCATGCGTAGGTGAGTCTCCCCATTCCCCTCTGCCCAGTTAGGATTAACCATGCATAGGTGAGCCTTCCCATTCCCCTCTACCCAGTCAGGATTGACCATGCACAGGTGAGCCTTCCCATTCCCCTCTACCTAGTCTAGTTGTGCCACTCCTTTGCTTTCCTTTCTTCCTACCCTTCCCCAATGCATTGCTTCTCTCATTTCACCAGAATGTCCATTTGAGTTTACACTGTTGCTCTCAAGAGGGGTTTCTTAGTCATTGACCAAGTCGACACTCATGAGCCTCGTATCCATAACACTAAACCAGACAGAAACCATACCATAATTGCAGTGTTTTCCCCAACTAACCCCCAAATTCCCCTCCCCTATCTTTGTTGGGTTGTGTTATATTCTTTCCATGACTATCCCACATAGTTAACCGGGGGGTTAGAGGGGGGGCGAATCCCCCCTCTTCGTTGCACTGATTTTGTAGCGGGGGGGTCACAAGGGGTTTGAGGGATTCATGTAGCCCCCTTCTATGGTTGCCCCGGAAAATTTTTATTTTTGGACCCTATATTAGGTTGGGCGGACCTACCTATGGTTTTGTGCATGATTTTTGCACATGGTTTTGGACGGGATGGTTTTCGGTCCATGGTTTTGGATGCGATGGTTTTTCGGTCCATGGTATTGGATGCTTTGGCATGTATAAATATGTATTGTAACATTGAAAGGAAAATAATGAAAAATCAAGCTGGTAGTCCCATTTTGGTATCTAAGGGAAAATCTTTGTGTATATGTATTTTATGTGTTATGCTCTCGCATTGTTTATTTTCTATGTTTTAGAATTCGTATGGAGGTAATTTTTGTATGGGTTTAAAACCTACATTTGGTATCAGAGCTGCTTTGGCTTCAAGGGAATGCCTTTGTTGCTGAGGGGTTTTGCTCAGCCCTGTGGTAGACCCTGTTTAGTGGGAGATCTGCAGGATCGATTCTGGTGGTGAAAGAATATGGTGAGTAATGGAAAGATAGAGATCGAGAAATTTAATGGTAAGAGTTTTGAGTTATGGAAACTCAAGATGGATGATTTGTTGGTGGATAAATATCAGTTGGATGTCGTCGATCCAAGTACTAAACCAATGGGAGTGTCCGATGAAGAATGGAAGAAATTGGATCAGAAGGTTAAGAGCACAATACGTTTGTGTGTCTCAAATTCAATATTGTTGAATGTATCAGGGGAAGCTACAATGAAGGCTTTGTGGGACAAGTTAGGGACTTTGTACCAATCTAAGTCTCTAGTGAATAAATTGTTCCTATAGAAAAAGTTGTATAACCTGAGGATGAAAGATGGAGACTCGGTGAGAGAACATCTGAACACATTTAATAATGTGGTAAGTTAGTTATTATCTGTTGATATTAAAATTTCAGATGAAGATAAGTGCATATGTTTCTTGTGTTCTCTACCAGATTCGTGGGATAGTCTGGTTATTGCAATAGGTAGCAATGCAACTGCCTTGCAGTTTGATGAAATAGTCTCATCCTTGTTGATGGAGGAGATGAGAAGGAAAAATATTGAGAGCTAGAAAGGTGATTCCTTATCTGTACGAGGACGGTCCCAGAACATAAACAAAAATAAGTCATCGAGTGGGAGATCTAAATCTCTAG
>APFE031613294.1:0-13670 GCA_000404065.3 Pinus taeda
TTCGCACTTCCGCAGCTGCAGCGCTCGAGAGATCACCCTTCACAGATTCGCTTTCCACTTCACTTTCATATAGATCGAGCTTTTGAAATAATAACCCAATATTTCAGATCTTAAGGTATTCAACCCAAAAGCATACCAAAGCCAAATGATCTCCTTTGCTTTATATAGGCAAGCTCTTCCTCAAATCAAGGATCATGGGGCTCAATAATAATAATAAAATAATCAATACCACGGATCAAAACCATGATATCCCAAAACTGTTGGCTAAATACCATGAGAAACCCCACGTGTGGGCGCATAACTGTCTTGGAATGTGTGCACTGGGGTACGCAACTCATGGATGGGTAATCCGCGTATTTGGACGCGGTCCCTACACGGCATACCTGCGGGTACGCACCTCCTGAACTGTTCTCCTGCGTACTTCTTTATTTT
The DNA here is from genome assembly GCA_000404065.3 of Pinus taeda. Taxonomy (NCBI): domain Eukaryota; kingdom Viridiplantae; phylum Streptophyta; class Pinopsida; order Pinales; family Pinaceae; genus Pinus; species Pinus taeda. The sequence goes on from APFE031613294.1 coordinate 433, forward strand.
TATCAAAATGAGAGCCATGCCATGGGTGTTTCCATCAAGTACAACATCTGAAATCATACCAGAACCATAATGCCAACAGCCAGCATTATGGGCTAGAGAAATGGCTCAAATCTTGGGATCATTGACAGAAGTTTTCTAAGAAAAGTCCACAGTCACTTGAAGAGAGGCCTATGAGAGTGACTTTGAGTTGTTGGTCATTCTCTTGCCTATAACATGAGAGAAACATTGGGTTAAGAGGCTAAAAACATTATTCAGACCCAAGGACAGGACGTCTGAGTGGTTGACAAGTCTCATGGGGGTGTTGTTGCTGATGTGGATGGGTTTGTTTGATTTTTTTTGTCGACTCCACTTCCTTAAGGTTACTAAGGAGATTGAATCCCTTATAGTGACCTCTCACATTACATATTTAACCTGGCTGGGATGAGGGGGTGTTACACTGAATATAATACCTAGTATGGCCATGTCACGATGTATCGTATGCTTGTCAAAGGTTACCTGTTATTTTTTTTTTATAGCCTGTATATAAGATCGATCAAAAGCATTGTTCAATTGTGTCATAATATTCTCCTATGTCATTGTGAACTTGCTACAACTTATTATTATCTTGTAATAATTCAACATAAAAACCTTTCATAACTTTTTTGAAATATGTCACAACTTCTTATGGCCTTCTCATCTATGTGAGGAAAGTCTGTCATAAAGTTGTATGGAATATTGCAATGGAACAATATCTCTATAAAAATTGGTTAAAATATATGATGTACTTGTCACCTAGTTGCAATAACCGGTTATATAGGTATCACCTACTTGTGACTAATTTTCCTGTACTAACAAAGTATATCTAGCATAACCCTTGCTTGCAACAATATGTTGTATAATCTACAATACACATGTTTCTTATTTGATATTAAATCCAATCAAACCTATTACGAACCAGTTATTACATATAGGAATTCCCTTACATTGGTAACAACATGTTGTTATGATCTGTTACATGCTTGTTAAGTACATATGGAAAACCAACCTATAGTCATTTCTTACTCTATAACAACACCTATAAATGATCTTGTCGCAACATTGATCCTAACTCGCCATCAAATGGTTATAAAATGTGATTACCTTAACATAAATGTTCTATAACTAGTATCCTATTCTTTTAGGTCCTTTTCAATATTCTACTATAATCACTATTTCTATTAGTCACCTTCGGTAGTTGCTAAAGGTGCTAACCTATGATTATTCTATCTCTAGTAATATCTCCCTCCTCACATTTCTACAAACATGAACATGAAGTCCTTGTATGCAATTAGGGGTTCAAACTTTTATGTTGCCTTAGTCTAATCAAGGCTTGGTATCCCATCCAATTACCATTACGCTCAAAAGACTAACATAACAGTCATAAAATTTTGCTAGAAATATTATAATAGTAGGTCTTGTATTGTAATATTGTTACACATATGGTATTATCTTATTCTCTCTTATAAAACTTGTATACAACCTACATAAGTTCCCTATATGCAATCCACCACAACCTTCCTAGTGGTTGTTCTTATGGACAATACCTATTACAAAACACTCATCTCTTTATCTAAATCTAGCACATGAGCATATTTGTTAGCCAATCGTGCTAATGAATGATTACAAACTAAGCGTGCCCACAACCTCAATATTATCTCCATGGCTATTCTATTCCTAGGATTCATAATTAATATAACACAAAATATTAGGATTTACAAATTGTAGAGGACCAGATATATAACTATCTTCTTAAGTAGTCACATCACAATAACTACATAAAATTGTTGTCAATCATCATGCAATCACTAAGAATGCATAAATACATCACATTTATACCTAGATAGAAATCACACACATGTGTATATATAGCACATAAATTCATGCATCGTCTTTTCATGGAAAAATATTAAAGGGAAGGTTAACGAGATTCTCCCACTAAATTTGTTCCATATCAGGAAATCCATAGCATGGTTTTCTGGTTCTATGGTTTTTCCTCATTATTCATATTATTTTACAACCCATCTGTCTCTTATTTTACTATTTTCATGATAGTTGTATTTGCATTTCTTTCATGTCCTTTTGGATGTCATTTTATCTAATTATTTACTATTTGAAACTGTGTGACTATTACCTAGACACACATAACCACATTCAGTATCATAATCCTAATAAATTACCTTCATTGAGGCACTTTATATTAGTGACTATCAATTTTTCATTATCCATAGTATTCAACTCAACCCATGCTTCAATGATTCTGCTCATGTTACATGTATTCATGATGATGTTATGCCCATGTAGCTTTCTGGGAATTCTTATTTCAAAATCGTTCCCCATAACCAAATTCTGAGTTCACTAGAATAACCTTCTTATCAATAACCTTTTCATTGGTTGTTCATTTTCTCAATTCCAATACTTGGCTTAGGACTTATGCCCTCAAAGAGTCCAAATTATTTTTTTTACGCAGAATGAGTATAGTTTATATTAAAAATATGGTGCTCATTCACAACAAAATCGAGTCTTTACATCAATTTATCATTAGTTCAACAAGTTGATACAAATTTCTTGGTCCATCTACACTATTGTAGTATCTACGTCCATCCTAGTTACAAAATTTTCCCATTATGGGATATCTACAAGTATAACTTCGACATAATTAGAGTAAGAGATATATATATTTCTAGTTCATCATTTTAATAACCCAAAAACAAAACCAATGCAAGGATGGTCAGATATCCATAGGGTCTGGGCTATTTAGATCCAATCTTATGGAGGCCTCTTGTGAATCCTTGGGATTCTCCCGATCTGTCATTTCTTCCACATTTTCCAACAAACCATCCTCTATTGTATCCACCTTGAGCTTGAAATTATCCAGTTGATGATGCAAAGGATCCACTTCATGCTTGAGCTACCTGATATGTTCCTTCTTCTAAATTTCCCTTTCCTACATTTCCATATTCGCATGCATTTGCTAATGCATGCTGGGTTAAAGTTCTGACAATGCTTCTCGCAGGTCCCAATGATCTTGAACACAAGTGAGATGCAAGGCTCTATATATACCACCTTGCACCAAGGAAATGTCTCTCAGCTTACTTGACCTTGTCCTGTGGCTTCGCCATTTGCCTGACCTAGAATTGTCTTTGGGCCTCTGCACACTCGCTTATAAAACCACGCCTTTTATTGATCTCCATAAATTGGCATTATTTTCCTTAATCTCTTTTAGCTAGGTACCCTTTCATGCCCACAACAGATATCCCTGCTCCTTGGCGATAACACATCGTCTCACATCACTCATACTCTAATTCTCCTCCATCTTCTAGAGACAATTACTAACCCACCGGGTGTCCCAAATGTAGTCTGACTACAAACACTTCGGAAAACCCAATCCCATCACCTATGACCTGTCAATTCTTCTTTGAATTTCTTGATTTTCCTCCCAAACCTTAGACTGATAAACTGTACTACCATCATAATGTAACATCGAGCCTAGATTACATGGAAACTAATACACATTGGCCTCGTCTGATATCATCAGGCTTTCAAAGAGGCCATTGTCCCACTCTAAGACCTTATGACATACAAAAGCCACATACATGTATGCACTTTATACCTGTTTCCTCACCTGGAGGTGATGCAAAGATGAGCGAAGAGATTGTTGCAATTGAGATCCCATGAGTATTCCATCATAAATCAATCCTCCTCCATTAATTTCCCACTAGTCTCCTGATCTCTACGAGTCATTCCAACAATTCTCCCATCAATGAGCCTGACCTCACTCAGGTTTTTAATTAAATTATGTGTCATAAAACTCAAATCCCTTGACGTGTTTAACCACCCATCTATCCAAGAACCAGGGCTGAAATGACGAGGCTGAATGTTGTGACTTATTCATGAAACATATGTGGTACCAAGTTTCCATGGGATGCCACATTTCGAGTGATTCTGGGTGTCCAACATGCCACAAGTTTGCATGATTGGTATGAGATTCCAAAGGGTATTGCGACAAGGGGAGAAGGAGTTCAGGGTAGAGGTTATAGCATAGAGGTGAAGGCTAGAAAAGGGAGGGGCCATAGGGAAGCGGGAAGGGGAGGGAAATGAGGGAGCCAAGGGGGTATGGGGTAAAGGGGAAGGGAGGAGTGGGGTATGGGGCAAAGGATAGGAAGGGGGGGAGATGACAGGAGAGAGCTAGGGGGACAAATGTGGGCCTTCATTGCATTATGGAGTGATAGATTCAACTTTTCCACCTCCATTTCTATCCATTGAGGCTTTATTTTTGGCCCACACATGACACTCTTCAAATTATTAAGTTATTTCTATCATGCTCACAACATCGTTGGTGACACATTTTTCCTCCTCTAGATGGCTTGCCTTATTGGCTTGCTTGTGAACATCATGACTATTTCCCCTTAGGACATGATAGAAGGTCACTGATTTGAAAGTAGGGATTAAGTTCTAGGTTCCCATAATGTTTTGATTAAGGGTAGAGATCTTATTCTTTGAAGTATTAATCATATGCCTTATAACTGTCATGGAGTTTCCTAACACTTGAATATTTTTTATACCATTTCTATGGGCCAGGATTAGTCTTAGGAGAATTCCATAAGAATCATCTTGGTTATTGGTCTTTTAGCCTAGCCCTTGAGAATTAATATATTCATTAATGACAATCCCTCTCCTTCTTGCCACCCGAGGATTTCCTTTTGATGCACAGTTGAATTGAAGGGTCTAGTTATTTTTGGTTTTAATACATGGGACCTACTCTTACAGTGATAGCCTTAGTATCCAATTGGCCCAAACACACAGATTACACAACTAATCCCCGAGGGTTAGAGGGACCTCCCACTAGGACAACCATGAAGATTCCAGCCGATCCAAAGAAGGGTCATTGAAAGGTTTTTACAGCTGCATACATGTCAAGAGGATTCTCATGGCTATATTCCTTGCTCACATACGAGACATTCTGAAAATTGCCATATTCTTGGATATCCATATTTCCCAATTGATATACATCGGGAGAGCAGACCACACCTCCTTAAAAAAAATTTTGGCCTAAAGGGAGCCCACATACGATTTGGGCCAAGATTTGAAGAAAGTATGAATGTCTGCAGGCCACATTAGTTCTGCACTAAAGGGGACTAAGGACAACTCCCTATACCTGCTTCGTCACATGACACTATTGGAAAAAATGAGAGATCAACTCCTCCTCTGATTTGCAAAGAGGACATCTTGAGGAGCCAAACTTGCCCCACTTCTATGTTTCTCAGTAGTAAGAAATTTTTAATGGGTGAGTAGCCAACAAAATAAATTGATTTGTGGAATGATATTTGTTTTCCAAATTTTCCCCAAATCACATTTTTTGGAGGTAAATGGGTGTCAAAAAACATGTGAAAATAACCATTCATAACTAAGTAGCTCACTCTCTTCCAACCTCGACTGTCTTCCACATTTTGTGCAATGGGGGCTTGACCAACCAACATAGTGAGGAGCATTTCACATTTAGGGAAAACAACCTCTCATATCTTATCCATCATCCATTGTTTCCATCCACCATGTAGGTCCCTCTCTACAATTTGATCGAGCATTACCACGTCTTCGCTTTTCAAAGAAGACAAACGTCCTCAAAAGAATGATAATAATCCAGGGATTGAAGGCTGAGAATTGAATTAGTACATATATTGAGAATGGCCTCATATCCACAGAGCTTAATTAAATATTTTGTGATGAGGTCCCTCGAGTAATTGATCAACCGCCAAATGGGAGAACCCGATATAGAGGCCAATTTCTCAGTCTGGTCATTTAAAGGAGAAAGGTAATTGGACCTAATAACGTGAGACTACCACTTGCTCGGGTTTATGGCTGAGCTCGGGTAATTGCTCCTATAGCCATATTTTGCAATCCTATGTCCTTCATCCCCAATCCACCATGCTATATGCGAGATCTAAGAGTTTTCCAATTTACTAAGTGATATTTCTTGGTTTTCATCTTCTCCCCTACCCATAGTAATTTCTCAATAAACATTCCCATTTAGTGAAGCACACTTTTGGGAGCTTGAAGAGTTGTGAAGTGATATAGGGTTATAACCAAAAGGACTCACTTTACCAAAAATTCTCTTCCCATATTATTGAATCGCATACCACCCCATTTTACTATTTTAGATTTCATTTTCTCTTGAACTTTTTGCGAGGCGATCAATGTTGCTTGCCCCAAAAATATTGTAGTCAGTACGTAGTTGAACTCCCTCAAGTCTCTCATAGCTTTAAATCCCAAAATTTCCTCAATATTTTTTTCTTTTTTCCTTGTAATATTACATTTGTATATGTGGTACTTATTGTCACTCATAGTTCCTCCCGAGGCACTAAGGAATTTATCTAGAATATTTTTAAACCTCCTAGCAATAGTGGTAGAAGCAACTCCGGACCCATTAATATAGTGTCATCTGTGAACTGCCCATGATTTATGCTTTTGATGCCTTCCTGGAACAAAATTCTTGAAAGGTTGAGGGAGGCTCGCTTAGATTCCAAAGCTCGACTTGCGGCATGAGCCATAATTATATAAAGAAAGGGTGAGAGGGGACAACCTTGCTGGAGACCTATGGAGGCCTTGAAGAATCACACACTGCGACCATTTAGCAAAAAAGCAATCCAAGGGGAGGAAATATAGAGATATATACACCTTATGAAGGTATCATCCAGGTTGATTTTATGGATAAATTTCTGTAGGAAATTGTGTCTAACTTGGTCAAATGCCTTAGCGATATCCACTTTAATAATCATGCCCTCATCACCCCATCTCTAGCTAGAGTCCAAGGCCTCTTGTATGAGGATGATGTTGTAAAAAATTTGTTTCCTTGGGGCAAATCTCCTTTGATTGGCAGATATTAAGAGGGGCAGGATTGGCTTCGACTCTTCTGGAGAATGAGGAGGGATTCGACTCTTCTGGAATTAGGGATAGGAATGAAGAGTTTATGTCGCCGACCATTTCACGATTATTGAGGGATTATCCAATCAACCTACAAAGATCTCTCTTTATGACATCTTAGAAGGAGTGATAAAATCTCACTAAGAAGCCATCGTCGCTCGACGCTTTATGTGCAGGGAAAGAAAATATAACCTTACAAATTTCCCCTTCTCTCAGAGGGGTAGTGAGCAAATTATTCCAATTCGCAGAAATAAGAGGTTAAATGACTTCTAAGGGGGAATCTTCATTCTCCATATCCCTCGTATGATCCTTCCAATACAAATTTTAATAATGCTCTACTGTTGCTCTTTTGATTTGTTCAAATTTACTCATGGTCTTTCCCCATGGATAATCTCAGTGATATTGTTATTTGATTCCCTAATGATCGAGGTGGATGTTAATGGCCACCCACCTATCCCATTTGGACACCCGCAACTGTCTCTTTTAGTTTTTTAGTTTCCACAATTGTAGCACAATTTACTATTTTTAGCAGTTTTTTTCGGGTCCTAAACTTCTGGAGCCATTTTGAGGCCCTAAATGACGTTTTTTGGGAAATTTGCGGGCAACGTGGGTCCATGGACTGATGAGTACCTTCCCAAAGAGGTAGTTCTCGAATAGATCTTTCTAACGAGCTATCATACACATCAAACGGAGATCGTATGCCAAAGTTACGACCCCGGGAAATTGATGTACCAATTTACCCAAAACGGGGCCCACAATTTGGCGTTTCATCTTCTATGGTTAGGTTTTGGAATGTGAAGGGTTTTCCATTGTTTCTTAACGATAAATAGGCCTTCTAGCCTCATTTTAACATAGTTTGGAATAGTTCAGAGGCATGTAGCCGCCACATCTCTTCTCAGAGGTAAGCTACCATCGCCCTAGCTGGTTTATTTCCATTTCTAGTTGTAAGCATATTTCGGTATTTTCCATTAATGAAATGAAGCATTATTTCCACTGCATCTTTGTGTATATGGTTATCTCTGTATGTTATTGCGTTCCTGTTCAAATCCGGATCACCTAAACTTGGCTTGCTTGTGAAAGAATTTAGCATTTCTATCACCTATCTTGAGCGAATTATTTTTCAATTTTAATCTCAAGTACTCCTCTTCCTCTATGAGAGATCTATGAAATCTCTTCAAGGTTTTTTCTTCTTTATGGATATCCATCACCCATATCGACCTAGTTTCCATCTCTCCTTGGATATCATCCAATTTTGATTCCAAAATTCTTTATATTGAACTCCCTTTTTGTTTTGTTCTCTTTTAGCCAAGTTTTCACTTCTTGTTTCAATGTGTGAATATTAGTTTCTGAGATAGTAATTGGGCTATCCTCGATCCAGCTCGTTGAGGAGGTCGACACCATTTTGAAAAAGTTGGGGACCTCAACCCATTGAGGGGAGTAATGTAAGGAAATAGGCCCCAACGCTAGCGGCGTCTATATTTCAAGGTGGATGAGTCGGTGGTCTCATCTAGCCCAAGGGAGGATGGATGACTTAAGGTAGTAATTCAAGGTGAGGATATTATCAGCGAGAAGGAAATCGTCTAAGTGGGCTACAATTTAATTAGGCCCCATTCTTATGTTAGACAAGATATAAAGGAATTTTTTGGGTATGACATCATAAGAGTTCAAGGCTAAGGTAAGATCCTACATGTATTCCTGTTGGGCATCCCTCATTATGGAGCCCCCCTTTTTTCATGGCAGCCCATAGTAATATTGAAGTCCCGCCCAATGATGCAGTTATTCCCACACGTAATATTGTCCAAGTCCATTAGGGGTTTCGAGCACTCTTGACCTTCTTAGAAGTGGGTAGACATGCACACATTTATCATAGAGAAATGTTGATGTTTATCAATTTTTTTTAAAATAGTAGCTATCCAATGTCTAGTTTTTAGAGTACTTACCAAATTTAGCTTTGCTGGATTGCACAATGTGCAGAGGCCTTGGGAAGCCCCTCTTGAGCTTATTGTTTTGATCTTGCTAGTGTTCCAAAATTAATGTTTAATGGAGTTCATGGACTCTTCATCAAAGTTGGTCTAGGGTAGCACCATAATTTTGGGCCTTTCTTTGCTCATGATGGATTTTACTTATGTGATTCTCTTTACCAAAAAGAGTCTTCTACAATTCCAACATATTATATTCACTATTCACTTTTTTGGGTTTCCCAACCCCTTGCTAGGACCGGAGTTCATTCCTTTCTTCCCTCCACCTCTTTTTCCTATATTTGTGAGATGTCCTAGCATTGTATGCATGCTCCTTATGCTATGCTAATGCTCTTTTTATGTTCAAGTGGCATACTGTATCCTCATGACTAATTTAACTAGTTTTCCACTATATGTATACTCCTTTTGATTTTTTTGAACATTGTGCTATGCTCATGCTTATTTTATTTTCTAGTAGCATACCCTATCCTCATGTCTAATTTAACTTGTTTTTCACTATATGTACACTCCTCTTGATTTTTTTGAACATTATGCTATAGTATGCCTATATAAGGAGTGGAATTTAGGCTATGGTGAATATTCATAATGAAAGTTTTACCTAAAATATTTAATATATACATTTACACACCTTTATAGAAAAATAGAATATTTACCACATTTAAAAATATAGATATATTTGGAATTTAATTATTAAACATAAGTTTTAAATTTAATTAGTAAACATATAATTATAAATAAAACTGTTCTATATATAAACATGGAAAAAGCACATATATATTCGTGCCATTTTTATCATATAAATCAAAATAATAGTAATTTATTTTAATAATCTTAAGTCATTGGCATTTTATTACAATTTTAGTTGATTAAACAACAAAAAAGAAAGTCAAAAAAATTAACAGACAATTAGAGTGCAGTTGTACAAGCTGGTCTTGTGAAATCTGAAGAGCCTTAGTCTAGAAAAAGTGAATAGGATAAGGGCCACTTACACTATTTTTAATTAGGAACCTTTTGCATGATTTTTTGAATTCATTATTATATAAGAACTGATTTTTTGAATTCATTATTATATAAGAAAGTATCAAATGCAAAAGTTTGATTTCCAGAACATATTTTCCATATTTGATTATGTGATGTGCACACTTTTTTCATAGTAAGTTTAGGTTAATTGTAGATTAGGTTTAAAGTTTAAAGATATCAGTGAAATCTAGAATGGGGTATAATTTTGTTGTGAAGAAATATGTGAAGTGTAAAATTTAAAGTTCAAAACTACATAAATAAATTAAAATATTTAAAAATCTATAATTATAAATAAAAAATTTAGTACTAATTTAATTATAAAAAATAATTTTTTTTATAAATATTTATTACTTTAATGACAATATTTAATAATCAAGTATTTATAATTTTTTATTAAATGGATTTAACATTATTTTTAAAAAAATCTACAGGTTTAGTTTGTTTATGTACTCATAATTCTTTATTAAATGAGTTTACCATTACTTTTAAGAAAATCCATATTTTAGTTTGAGAATATGCCTTTTTTCTTTCTGTGTGATAGGGAACATTAAAAATGAATAAATGATCATATAATTACTTCAAGCTTAAAACACATTATGGCTAAGAAACATTAAAAATTAATATGGGTTTAAGTTTTTAAAAACTATTGTATTTTAGTAAAGTTAATACAACTAATTAAACTATGAAGAAAAAAAAAGAAAAATGAATCTAGATGAACTGAACAAAATAAATTTATTTAAAATATATTTTGCAATTTATGTTTTAAAATTAAATTAAATTTAATGAAATAGCATTACATGAAATACATTTTGATGAAATAGCATTCCATGAATATATTTTGAGAAAATAATACTTTTTCTTCCATTTAACTATACCATGATCAGTGGAAATCTTTTATAGAAGACTTCCCCAAGAACCATATAGCATTACATGAAATATATTTTGATGAAATAGGATTCCATGAATATATTTTAAGAAAATGATATTTTTTTTCTTTCATTTAGCTATACCATGATGAGTTGAAATGGTTCAGAGAAGACTTCCCCAACAACCATATAGCATTACATGAAACACATTTTGATGAAATAGCATTCCATGAATATATTTTGAGAAAATGATATTTTTTTCTTCCATTTAATTGTACCATGATCAATTGAAATAGTTCACATAAGACTTCCCCAACAACCATATAGCATTACATCAAACACATTTTGATGAAATAGCTTTCCATGAATATATTTTGAGAAAATGATGTTTTTTTCTTCCATTTAATTGTACCACAATTAGTTGAAATAGTTCACAGAAGACTTCAACAACAACCATATAGCATTACATGAAATACATTTTGATGAAATAGCATTCCATGAATATATTTTGAGAAAACTACATTTTCCTCTTCTATTTAACTATACCATGATCACAGCTGAAATAGTCCAACCATCCCCACAGATTCAAATTAAAATAAAATGTTAAATCAAAGTGCAGACAAACTACACCATCATGCAAGTCACATAAAAATGCAATTACATGAAATAGTTCACAAAAGACTTCCCAACAATTATATAACATGATATGAAATTTATTTTTATGAAATAACATTCCATAAATATATTTAAAAAAATGATATTTTTTTTAATTACATTTAACTGTACCATAATCAGTTGAAATCTTTCCAAGAAGACTTCGCAACAGCGATCCCACACATTCCAGTTAAAATAAAATGTTAAATCAAAATGTAAACACATCATGCCATTCGCATAAAAATGCAATTGGATCTCCAATTGGAGCAGTTGAAATCAAACTGTAATCCAGTGATCACAGGAGAAATATACCGTAGAGATCATAGAAATATACCGAATGCTACAGAGAAATATATCATCTCCATCATATATCTATTGTGGTAATTTGATGTTAAAACATGAACATCTGAAATGAACTAATTATGGAAAGATATTATTAAAACCTTCTGCAGCAGACTCCATTTGGTATTGTTGCACTCTTCCGATGAATTTATCCTCACTAAAGAGTATTCTCTGAACTGCACAGGACGTGACGAGAATATGGTGCATTTCCTTAGCTGACAGATTTTGTTCTTCCACGTTCCGGTTGCTGTTCAGGGAAATGCCTTTGTGAACTGCACTTGGTGCTGAATGTAATATTTTCAACAAACAGTTTAGCGTTCTCGATTTGTCGAGACCATTGATTGGAGATAAAAATGAAGGCATCAGCTGTAGAACGCGCAGTTGCTCCTGCAGAAATTTGACATATCTACTCACTTCCTTCAGCATTGTACCCGTGTCTAACTTGGATTTGAAGGGAACAAGTTTCTCCAGGGAACGGATTTTTTGCTGGACTGTCCTCCGACGGTTGCAGGCTGCAATGCTCGGAGGTTCCACTGAAAGGCCATTAGTGCTTTTATTATATAACTGAAACTGACGCTGCTTCTTATCAGACTGGAATCAATTGGCTCTGGGAGAAATCACGGAAGATGATAAGGAGGAGACAGAAAGCTTGGAATCACACTGGAATCCAGTGATCACAGGAGAAATATTGTTCTTCAAGTTCTCTCTTCCCACCAGTGAAGCTGATAGGGAGGAGACAGAAAACTTGGGAGATGACAAGTTCAGATGAGACAGATATCCATGAGCCACATGATGGAATTTTATGGTGCTTTCAAACACAAAAGATCAGAGAACAACACTCTGATACAATGGTGGAATTTTCTGCTAAATTCCTTAACAAACAGACAACACAAAAAATACTCTGTTTCTGCACAAAAACTAATAATTTCATTTTCTGGACTTGGTGTTGCAGCAACAGGATTCGGTGTTGCAGCAACAGGAAATAATAGTCTGTTTTTGTTAACACAGAAAAAACAGAAAACTGCTTACTGGAAACTGTGTTGCGGCAACACAGTTTGGTGTTGCAGCAACGCTGCTTGTGGTGTTGCAGCAACGCGAGTTTTGACGTCAAGCCACTCGGTGTAACGGCAACACCATTTTGACGCTAAGTCACTTTAAGAAAATTGACGCTTTGGTGTTACAACAACTAAAATAGTTGGCGTCAAGTCACTAATAGACTTAGAGAGTAATAACAAAGTGTTTTTGACACTTGGTGTAACAGCAACTGAAAATCAACAAAATAGTAAACTTGTATTCATGAACAGTAAACAAAACTGATACAGTAAACTTAGCTGTTACAAAAGGAACACTTCAGTTCCAGAAATTGATTTTCTCTAACTCAGAAAATCGCAGGTTCAGCACTGCTGTGCATTTACAGAAGAGACTCACTATGTTCTTCTAA
>APFE031613295.1:0-13653 GCA_000404065.3 Pinus taeda
TGCAACTAGGATTTATAGACACAACGATCTTCTCCTTCTGAATCAACCCATGAACCTGCAATAAGGATATACCAGTAGGAAATAACCCCACATGTTTCCCCTTATCTTGTTTTCTAGCCCGAGACCATTTGTCCATAAGGAGTTTTTCCATTTCTTCATCCGAGAATTTGGCCAAGTTAAAGATGCCCAGTGATTTCCACCATATGGCGGCCTCTTCTTTCAAAAAAAGTGGTACCATACAATTCCATCCCTCCCCAAATATGTTCTTTAGATTTTGTATGAATTCTTCAATAGTAGGGCTATCATCTTTTCCAGTAAACTTTTCCATGAAGAGGGTTTGAGAAAAAATTCGCTTACTTGGCGAAAATTTGAAAGGGCCACAATTCCGTCAATATTGCTCAGAATATCTATTATGACCTATTTTTGGAAATGGAACAACCATTCTGCATCTACCCATGTGATAGAAATCTTGATCCAGGCACTAGAATTTCATATCTGCGCTACAACACTCCCGTCGTCACCAAAATTTCTGCAAAAAGAGCTAATTTTAAATCAACGATATCTCCCTCATCCGGACTCCGATTCAACTGATTTTTTTTTTTTTTAAATTGGTTATTTTTTCACTTAGACTCCAGATATGCAATTAGATTTTGCATATCTTGCACCAAGGCATCTAGATCTACGCCGCAAACTTGCTGCCCCGAAAAATTGTCTGCAACCCCACTGATTTTTAAATCAGCAATATCTCCTTCATCCAAACTCCGATTCGACCGATTTTTTTTTGAAATCAGGTATTTTTTCACATAGAATCCAGATATGCAATTAGATTTTACATATCTTGCACCAAGACGTCTATATCTGCGCCACAAACTTGCTGCCCCGAAAAATTGTCTACAACCCCACTGATTTTTAAATCAGCAATATCTCCTTCATCCGGACTCCGATTTGACCGATTTTTTTTTGAAATCATGTATTTTTTCACATAGAATCCAGATCTGCAATTAGATTTTTCAGATCTTGCACCAAAATGTACAGATCTGATCTGCAAACTCGTCGCCCCCAAAATCCTGCAAAAAAAAAAAAAAAATTTCTCCACTATTTTGCCCAAGAAAGTGCTCTGGTACCACTTGTTATTGATCTGATATGAAAATATAAACAATGCAAATAAACCCAAGAAATAATATGAAAAGATTCTTTATTGATCAAACACTTATAGCTCTGATACCACTTGTTATATATCTAACCCAGAAATATTATAGATCTGATATGAAAATATAAGATAATGCAAATATACCCAGAAATAATAAGAGATAAATAGATAAAAAAGCTTCTTTATTGATATCAAACCCTTAAGGTAGGGCAACACCATACATTCACTCCTTAAGGAAGGAGAACACTCCACAAGCCATATGCCTGTTCATACAATATTCCTTGACACAATTCCTTGACTTGGAGTCTCTAGCCTCTATATAGGCCTCATACATACAATACCATGGATCATTACCATGGTTCTCTCATACCATCGAACTAATACCATGGGCTCCTTACATTATTACTAACTACTTGTGGTCCCTTACATGATATGGGTTAACCACCTTATTTATTACTATGGCCCATCCTATTATTACATTATTACCTTGGGTACCTCCCTTTGTACCCCATATTACCCCCCTTAGGTATATAACAAATACCTAAAAAATTCATTGATGTGTTCATCATGCATGTTGTCTTCAACATTCATTTCTGCAACTTCTATGTAGACCTCATCTAGACATGGTATTGCAAGCCATGCCTCAAGGAAATTTAACTCTTGTTTGTAATCATCCTATTTACCTACACATTGGAAATCAATGGTAAGTGTAAAAACGTCTGCAAAACCATATTGGTTTTGTTCCTTCAGCTCTGCAATAAGAGCTTTCTCTTGTTGCGCCTCTTTCTTTGCCTCTGCTTCTGTCTCTATTTTCTCTTTGTGGGCTTCCTTCTTTGGCTTTGCCTCTATCTCTTTCTTTGTCTCTTCCACTTCTTTACTAACCTGTGCTTCTACAAACAGGTTGTCTTCCACTTGGCTTTCAAATTCAAGTGGGCTTTTCTCACAGAATAGCATCATGTCGATATCATGTTTTGGTTGCATCATCTGCAATCATACATCATGAGGTAACATGTCTTCATCAAATTTAACATTAGCAAATTGAATTTTTGGATTAACCGTAACATTGGTTGCTCCAATAGTAGCTTCACTACCATCAACAAGCTATGTTGTTGGATTCACCAAATTGTCATCAGTAAGCTCTGTTGCTGGAATCACCAAGTTGTCATCAACAAGATCTATTGCTGGAATCACCAAATTTTCATCCACTTGCAGTTGTGCATAGTAGGATTCACGAGTATCTATGTGCTCATTCTCTCCTTCTTCTGCAAATTCTTCACTCGTCATCCACTTATGGCTGAGCACAGTGGGATTGACCAAATTCTTCATCTTCAACTGGATTACTCCCCTTACACGGAAACTCCTCTTAAGGGTATCCCGGACCTCTTTGGTTGTCTTTGCTTCATTTCTTCTAAATGTTGCTTCTCATCATAAAAAAATCTCAAACATCTTTTGGTGTCACTTTGACTTTCTTAGCCTCTTGGAGTTTCCTATTTGTTGAGTATGGGCTCACAACGACTCAACAAGCAAAATAAATTGTAGACATCACAGCTAATTGTAATAAAAACGTCGTTATTGTTGACTTCCACTAACAAACGAGTCTAGAAATTCTCTACAAAGGCCTTGCTTCCAAAAATTATTTACTAAGGCGACACTTTCAAAAAAATATCACAATGCCCAAAGCTGATTGGAACTATGCCTTTTTTTTAATCTCCTTTGAAAGCTTAAAGAAAATATCATTTATCGCAATGATCTTTCTGTGTAGGGTTGTAATAATTGTATTTAGGCTTTTGTGATCCATATTATGAAAAGTAAGAAGACTTTCGATAAAAATCACATCATCAGATTTTTGTCAATGCGTTTTGAACCATCCACTTTGGTTCATCGTCAGGACAAGATGAAGAACAAGATCTTGGCATCAAGTTAAATAGATGAAGAGAAAAAAATTTAGCCATTACAATATAATGGTTATATTTGACTACAAAATAATAATTTCATATAAAGAAAATAGTCAGATTTGACTAAATAAATAATATTTTAATATAAAGAAATAATTGTTAGAATATAATTGTTAATATTGAATTAAGAAAAATAATTGTCCTACACTAGACATAAGTGATATGACACCAACACGATTGAGGCAAAGCGATGGCATGTGAAGCTAGGGTTTTTCAACTCTCTGAAGCCGAGTTGGGCGCCAACACACTGGTCGATCTTGACACTGCAACCCTCAATAATCTTGCCTACGGTGAAAGTTCGGCCCTGTATACCTTGACGACTGGGATAGGCTCGCTCCTACGGGTTTCTCCTTGGAAACGAATGAATGACCTCATCGAACCCCCAAAACAGAGTAGGAGAGGCAGACGATCTAGTTCTTCAATTGATCGTTTGTATTGGGTTAGCATTGTTCTAGAAGAAAGCACCCATGGGCCTTTCTTAGATGGATTTGGGTTTGGGTTTTCTCCATGGAGACGGCACGACAGACACAAAAACCAGGGGCTCTAAGTATCGATAGGGCTCCCGAGAATGTTTTTAACGTCGATGTTGCTCTACCGACCACGGATCTCAGAATCAATGGAGTTCGCAGGATGCCAGAAGAGATGCATGACAACTCAGCAAAGCAGGCAATTGGCTGGCTGCATCGCGAACCAGAGCACGAATGCCCAGAGGCAGATTGACTTCCACAATGGACATGGATGACCTCTCTCTTTCTTAAACGAGGCAATTTTTATAGATTAGAATAGGGGTTTTCCAATAAGGGCAGCTAGACGGTAGATCAACCCATGTACTGGCCAAATCTAGTCAAACACAATCGTTTTCTCCCTGTTCTATACCGGCTTGCCGGCTCTAAGACAAAGGGCAAAGGAAAATCCCTTATAGTGGACTGGGCAACGCCAATGTGTGTCGAGGGTATCCGTTTGGATGCTCTGTATTCAGAACTATCACCTCTATGCCCCAGTAGCCCTTTGTCGTTACTGATATTGCAACAATCATGCATAACAGAAAGCCATATCGGTTGCCAAACCATGAACAGGATCTCATTGATGACAAGATCTGCATAGACACAGCACTGGGATGGGCAGAGCCCTATCCGGGAGGTCTCCTGGAATTCACAGGCGGGCATCTAACGAAGGGCAACATCAGGCACACCAGCCCAGATATGCTAAAGCAAGAATCAGATAGAGCACTGATAAGCACAGATCCAACAAATAGCCCAAATCTGGCGAAGCACGAACCAGAAAGAGCACCAATATATACAGAGCTGTCAGAGTTGGGAGCATTGGCAACAGATCGATTCCATACACAGACAAACCTACACATTACTGAAGCAAACTCTATACAAATTTTCAACAAAACACTAGAAGGCAAGCATGTTTTCTAGAGGATTTGGAAGGGGAAGAGGATCCAAGACTTAAGGTATCTACTCCAGACTCACCTCAGTATACCAGCATGCAGACAAAATCTGATCTACTCAAGACACAGTCTACAGGATAACAACACACTTCAGGACTGTGGCATTGCCACAGACTCGATCATCATAATCAACCTGCGTCTGAGGGGTGGATGCTCTGGAACTAGCTCAAAGAGCATTGGATCTTTTAAAAATGCAGTCAAAGGTAAGGAAAAAGCACAAACCAAACCAACAACAATGCCTGAGCTACCAAGGCCCTACATTGTGGAACAAAAATCTGAGACTCCTGCTCTTACCATCTCAATGCCTGAGGTAAAGGATTTGTACACAGACCTCTATTCCAGCACAATATCATCAGCATAGAGAAGAAGGATGACGACTATCCCAGCTAAGATCATGCCATCACAACTTGCTTCCTCTAAATAACCTTCGAACTTATCAATGTAAATGCCAAATAGGGTAGGGGAGAGGGGGCAACCTTGTTTAACTCCGATGTTACACTTAATATCTTTTGACCACCCCTCATTGCTCTTTAGCTTGGCAGTTACATTCTCGTATAACCTTATAGCGGCAGCTCTCAACTCGAGAGGAACCTTTAGCTCTTCCAATCTATTCCAAAGGTTGTATCTAGGAACCATATCGAAAGCCTTTCTAAAGTCCATAAAGCAACAAAATAAATTGGATTTATCATTACAACATTCCTCTGCAATGATCCTAAGCGTAACGAGGTGGTCTGTTGTTGAGTGATACCTTCTGAAACTTGCTTCGCTTACCTTCACTTTCAAGCCATATGCTTAACTTCTTTTCCAAAATAAAAACTTAAGAATAAATGGTAGGGATCTAATAACTACTAATTTTCCAGTCATCGTCTCTATTCAAAATTTTCGGCCTCCTTTCAATCTCTATAACTTCCCCAAACTTACGGTGATGGAAATGATTTATCTTAGCAATGACTCGACCGTCTTCAATGCATATGTGGTGTTTAGTTTTTCTGCATTTTTTGTTAATGCTAAAGAGCAAGTCCTCTCATGTTTGATATCTATCACATATTCCTGAATTCTATGATTTATTGAGCGACCAGTGTCATCAACATAGAGTGTTCCATATGAACAAAAATTTACATAATCTTTTTTTTCAATGAAATATGCTTCTTCATTAAAAACAAAAAAAAACAAAAAAAAAAAACTTTTTCTCATAACTCTTTAAAATCTCAACAATTCTCCTCTTTGAAATTTAATATAAAATAAAAAAACAGGCTTTTTAAAAAAAAAAAACAAAAAACAAAAAACAAAAAACAAAAAAAAGCTGTTAAAAGAATTTGAGGATATCAAAATAGCGTGGATATAAAAATTAACGTGAACCTTCACTCATTAAAAATAAAAAATAAAAAAGAAAAATCGTGGAGGCTCCTCCATTTGACCTTCAAACGACTTCGTGGAGCCAGACTTCATGGATGCCACTCCTGTTCTTCAAGATGCAGATAAGATGGACCTATATTTTCTTTTATAAAGTTGGAAGGAACTTGTTGACAAAGCTTGTGTGAATCAACTTCAGCGTCACGGAGTTAACCTCGTGCCTTAAAAAAAATGTTGGCTCAAACTCGCAAACCTTAACCGCCCAATGCACTTTATGAGACTGTTAACTCTGCCCAATGCACTTCCCAAGATCGTTGAGTCTTCAACGCACTTCACGATAGAGATGGCCTGCGTTGAAAGTTTTTCGTGGTCAACGCGCTTGCTCTGATGAGAGCATGGGTGCGTTGGGTACTCAAAAAAACATTTTCTTAATAAAATCGGGGCCTCTTTGTTCAGAACGGTCGGTCATTTTCTGTTGCTTCCTCGTAGAAGCTTTTTCAATTTTTTGTTCTCCCAAAGTCTTATGAAAACTAGCTTGATACCATGACAAATATGAAAATTGTGGAGCATACAGTTACTTTTTTCAATATCACTTAAATAAAATTACACATGGAAATATCAACAATAAATTATTAAATTGAACTGAACTAGTTAAATTGAAACTGAACTAAACTAGGCTAAATGATTGGAATCAGATTCTCCAACAAATTTTGTGATTGCATTACTTCACTAATATTAATAAAAGAAAAACCATGGAAAAAAGTGATGCTCTCGCAGATTTGTTAGATGGTCTACTATAAATGAGAAGCGATGTTTTTACCCCGTGTAAAAGTGTGGAGAATTGTGAATCCTCTGCACACTCCCACACTTCTGCGTTTTCTCTTTGTACAGTGAAAGAACCTAGAACCTTTCCTCGTATAATTATTATAATTATTTTAAAGATCGTTGTGCATAATTGCTATGAATTTCTATGTATGGCCACCGTTAAGAATCTCCATATCAACGGGTTGGATAATAAGATGATAAAGATATGGAGGCGAGACACCATAATTATTTTCCATGCGTAAGGAAATCACAATACTTATGTGTTATTTGTAAAGCTAAGAATCTGTAAAATCATAATAATAATAATAATTAAAATTGAAAATTGAAAAACTTTATTAAACCTTAATCTATTCGATTGGATTGTGTATACCATGGAAGGTGTTGTTTTCTAAACATTTAGAAAATATATTGAGTTCTGAATGTTCAGACAATAAAGAAATATGATTTTTCCTTTTTAGTTGAACATTGTTCAATCAACATTTGCTGCCTCATTGGAGTTAACGACATGATGGAATGTCAGATTACTTTCTTTTAGACACTCATGAGATTCTTAAATCCATTTCTCTAATGTTATTCATTCAAATATCAAAATAAAAAATGGAACATACATTACATGTTATTAATCAAATAAAACAATTTTTGGACCATTGTTGTGAAAATGCATGACCACATTCAGGCGGAGCACTATATATATAATTTTTCTCATGATTTGATTATTTATTTTGATGATAGCAAGTGTGGTTACGATTACTCATACTACTCCTTCTTTTTCAATGTTTGTGGACTCAGACATACTCTTTCAATCCAGGGTTATTTTCCTTCGCTCGAAGCAGGAAATATATAATTTTTCTAGTGCATTGATTATTTGTTTGATGACCGTGAGTGTGGTTACGATTATTTAGACTGCTGTGTTGATTTTGGAGAGAA
This sequence comes from Pinus taeda, assembly GCA_000404065.3. Classification (NCBI taxonomy): domain Eukaryota; kingdom Viridiplantae; phylum Streptophyta; class Pinopsida; order Pinales; family Pinaceae; genus Pinus; species Pinus taeda. Next base: position 7,667 of record APFE031613295.1, read on the forward strand.
TATCTGAGTTCTGAGCTATTTTCTATGTTTTATTATTATTTATTTATTTTTGCAATACTGAATAAGAATAAGGTTACAATCAGTATAGATCTAATTTTTTCATTTGAAAACTTTTTTTAATTTAATTTTCATTTGAAAACTTTTTTTAATTTAATTTTGATGAGAGACGAAATATATCATACTAAACTTTCGAATGAGCCTCTTGGTTCAATAAAATAACTATATCTGTGCCCTAACATTCTGACACATGTATGTATTGTAGGTGAAATGTTAAGATCTTTTCTATGGTCATATCGTCGTTTTAGCATGCATGAGAGCATATGTAAGAAGTTCACATGAAGAATGTTTTTATTTATGGAGAATTAGGAGGACATGAAAATTCAATTGTCATATCATTGTTTTAGCATGCATGAGAGCATATATAAGAAGTTTACATGAGGAATGTTTTTTATTTATGGAGAATTAGGACACAAAAATCTGTGGTGTGCATGAAACTCGTCCGATACGTATTCGTTATGTTTAGAATTAATTTTTGTTGTTCAATTTATCATTGACATTTCATTGCAAATCTTTCTCTATTCTAACCGCTACCTCTCATAATTCAATGTATTATGTTACATTATCGTTCACAATTTACTCTGATATTGTCATCTTCCAAATTCCAAATGCAAAGTTACAAATGCTTATAAATAGTTTCACCAACACTCTAAAATCGAACCACATCTTTCACAAAGAGTGAACGAGTGAAATTCCTTGTGAGAGGGACCGTGATGATAACGCTTATGAACATTCACACATGGCTTCTGCTTTTGTTCATGTTGATGATTTTGAACAACAACCAGAGCTTATTCTCTTCACTCGGAAGATAATTCTCCCATGCTCAGTTTAGAATTGGTTGCAGATTTGTAGGTGCTCAGTTTAGAATTGGTTGCAGATTTGTAGGTGGATGTTGAGAGCCCCTAGTATTGGTATCTTAGAAACACCATAAATATGTGATGTATCTGTGTGGTGTGATTTGTAGCATGTAATACAATTGTTCTTCGTGTGTGCATCTCTCAATTTTTCTACCGGGTATCAGAGCTGGTAGCTTTGGGTTTACTCAATTCAGGCGAACCCAGGAAAATGAGAGGACTGGATTTGAATTTGATCTGGCACTGAAGTTTGATTTTGTAGGCCTTATAGATGAGAGAGATCCCGACCGTTCGTTTCATGAATTTGAATGTTGACGCCAACAGCTCCTCGGCTCTCAAATTTATATAATATCACGAAGATCCTGTGGAAGGAAACACACTTAAATATCATGTGCTCAAAGTCGGTAACTTCCTTTGGCAATCCAACAAATCCGACTACCATTGAGTTTGGCCTGCAATAAGAACGCCCTTCAAACCAAGTATCCACATTCTTTGCAATGTGATGGAGGCCTCTGCAACACTCTCTCCCCCGCAGAAATGAGGAAACGCTGTTCGCTTGACAACCAATTTCTCGCTGCTCCACTCCAGAATTTCTAGGTTGCGTGTATAACATTCTCATATTTTTTGTTGACTATGCGTGGAAATGAACAGAGACACGACTAAACCGTGTGACAGGTGGGCAACTCAACTGGCTAAATGTTAGCGTCACCAGTGTGATCATCATTTGTATCAAAAATGCACATTTCAACAGATGTTTCGTCCATACATGCTCTATGTCACATTACTCTGAGCTGAGCCAATATTTATAGCCTCACCCGAGTCACATTCTTATAAGGCAACAACCAGTCAAGTCATGTTTATTGGCACATCTGTAGGTACTACAAGGAGTCTGTATTACAGTAATTTATTCAATTAGTTCTGATGAAGCGATGAATGTGGATTGTCCAGAAGTAGAGTTAGTCGCCAGATCTATTACAAGAGCCTTAAGCAGTGGAGCCAGTGAATGAGGTAATAACTTTTGCAGTAAGTACTATTTTTTTTTAAATATGGAGCAAATAGTGGTTGAGAAATTCAACGGGTCAAATTTTTATATATGGAAGGTTAAAGTCTAAATTAATTTAACGCGTAACAATTTGTGGAGTTTAGTAAAAGAACAAAAACCAGCACCGCAAGATCCAAAACAATTAGCTGAATGGTTGAGAAGGGAAGAGAAAGCAAAATCTATTATAGGCCTCTCTTTGTAGACTCACAATTTCATCTTATAGATCTAGAAAAATCTTCTGTGCAAATATGGGAAAAGTTAAGCCAAATATTTGGGGAAAAGGCTGTGAATGCAAAATTCACCTTTAAATTACAGTTATTCAAATTTAAGATGCATGAGGGAGTATCATTGTCTACGCATATAAATGATTTAAAATCACTCATAAGACATTTGGGGAAACTGGAACGAAAATTAAAGCTATTATGTTAAACAGTTTACTTTCCAATTATGATAATCTTATTTTTACCGTCAGTCAATTTTCTTCCAAATTATTAGATTAAATAGTAGAAGTTCTTTTAGCAAAAAAAAGAGAATAAAAACAGGTGATGCAGAGGACAATTTACAACATGAGATGGCACTATTCTCTAGGGGAAGGGTCCATAAAAACAAGAACTCAGTCAAATGTTTGTATTGCCAAAAACATGATCACACAGCATTGTATTGAATGACTCGTGCCAAAGATCTCTTAAATGGGAAATTGAAAGAATCTTCTAACAGAGCTACTATTGAAGACTTTCCAAAGAAAAATAAAATAAAATAAAATTGAGGACTTCTCAAATTATGGTAGTGAAGATGAGTTCAATGCAGAACCTCTCAAACTTTTTTAAGATATCAGTGATGCATGTTGTATCTAAGTTATATTTGGTGCATAATCAACTATTGAACAATGTTGCATAATTCAAATTAGTGGTTCTTGGTGCTTGGAAACCCTTGAACACATCACTAGTTTGATTGTGTTTATATTGTTATGGTTTGTTGTTATTGGCGCTTGAAAACCCATGAAAAATGGCTATAGGTTACAGTATGAGGTCCTTGTGTGTGAAGCAGGTCAAGTTGTTAGATCAACTTTTGAACACATTCAGTATTCAGACCGTCTACCTAGCAACTGATGGATAGCCGAAAGCAAAATATCCAACAGATGATGATTGGTCCATAGGATGGTTCATTACTTGTCAGCTCTTATCGCAGACGCCCCGACGAGCCGAGTTGTCAATATTGTTGATCTTGCGAAGCTCATCATTGATGGTCAGAAGCGGGTGTACTTTAAATGAGTCAAAAAGGTAAGCTCGAAGATGTGGAGAAAGAAAGAGTGGAGTCCAGAAGACTGGATAGTGGGTAGAGTTGTTGATGAAGACCAGTCAGATAGAGATCAGTTTTATTATTAAAATATGTATTGTAATTGTGCATGTATGAATTAAGGGAGAGACTTGGAAGATAATTCTTCCATGCTCAGTTGATAATTGGTTGCAGATTTGTAGGTGGATGTTGAAAGAATATCTCAACCTCCCTATTCGTATTTGGAATTGGTTGGATCTCACAAACACCATAAATATGTGATGTCTCCATGTGATTTGTAGTATGTAATAGAATTGTTCCTTTGTGTGTGCATTTCTTAGTTTTTCTACTTCTTCTCAAGTAGCCACAACACCCTCCGACATGAGCATTGGATGATATTGATGTAATGTGTCTTTCTATAGTTGATGATATGATATAATTGAATTAATGGCTTCTTGTTTGTTTTGTTGGGCTTTTCAGGTTTTTCATTTTTGTTTATGACTGTGGATAGGGAGAAATCAGCTATGATAAAATACAATCACGTTGTAGTTGGAGGAGGAACGACTACCTACCCCTTGGCCGCAACGTTGTCTACTAAGTATTAATTTTTAGTAGTGGAGAGAGAAGGATCCCCCTATGGAGTTACCAATATCAAGATCATTGATGCTTTTGGAAAGGTTTTGGGTGACACTGACAATTACACTTCCATAGCATATGCAGAGTGTGAAGGTGGTTTTCAAAGTGCAGAGTGCAAAGCTTATTTTAATGTGTGCGCTCAATTCAACTCACCCTTGGCTCTTCCTCTGTAATACCAGAATACAAAATCTCACAACCCTTCCCTCGAAAGTAAGAAATGCTCTGCAGATGACAAATCTTTCATTGTATAGAGGTGTGGAGGTGACTTTCATTGTGCAAAGGTGGCTTTGCACTTCACATATTGAAAGCCACCTCCACACTCTACAAAGTTCCCGAATTCGCTCGTCAAATAATTGATTTCATCTTCAACCTCTTTATTTAATGATGTTAGTATATTATTAACATATTAATATTATCTTATATACCAATATATCATTACTAATATACTATTCTATTAGTAATTATTATTATTATAATTATATTAATATGTAATGTTATATATATATTTCATTAATTGATCATGTATCATATTAAATTAATATATTAATCCTTTAGTATTTAATACATTAATATATTATCGTATATATTACATTAAAATATTAATATTTTATTGTATTACTTTAATTCTAATACATTAGTAATACATTAGTAATATTATATTAACTTTAGTATTTTTAAGTTTTTAGTCTTTTGTTTTTAGAGTTAGATTTCCCCTTTGTCAGTGTTTGTCTTTCTTTTCTTTTTTATTCATTTCTATATATTTAAACATATCCCCCTCTCCTCCTCTCAACTATTATGCCTTGATAATGGGTCTTATTCTAGACTCAAAATAGCGACTTAAAAGTGGAATTGTGGATCACATTAAGTATACACTCTTTTCATACAAAATTTTTGTTCACAAATTTTTTTAAAGGTGTTCCACTGCTAAGTGTAAATAAAGTCCTAAGAGTTCATAATAAGCACTAATTATTGTGATTATACTCAAAGGGAAAAATATTGTGATTATACTCAAAGGGAAAAATATGAACATTTGTTAACAAATTTATAAAAGGTGTTCCATTGCTAAGTCTAAATAGAGTCCTAAGAGTTCACAGTAAGCACTAATTATTGTTGTGATTATATTTAAAAGGAAAAAAAAGTTATTGATGTAGATGTGGTTATTGTAATGTACATTTTATTTATAAAGACACAATTATTAACTTTTACCAACATAAACTTTGAAACATGAACTGTAAACTCAAAACGAGAACTCTAGCAAAAAAAACCCCAAAAAACATGAAAAACAGTTCGAAAATGAAAAATGTTGATGCTGGAATAAAGTTTTTTTTTTTTTCAACGTTTTTTAAAATGGTAGTAAAAACCGATAAAAACCATTTTTTTTGCAAAAAACTCCCTAAAAACAAAAAGTTTTGATGTTGTAATAACCTCCTTTTTTTTTCAAGGTGCATTTTCAACATTTTTTCGAAATGATGTTAAGGATAAAATGTCATGACTCAAAACCCTTAAAAATTTTACAATTTTTCAACCATGGAATTAAAACCAAATATCATGACTATAAAAAATCTTAAGTTTTCAACATATTTCAACCATGGCATTATGAAAATTTTCTATGACTATTTTTTTTTAAATGAATACCTGAATGAAAGAGTCATTATACGAAGAGTAATCTTTTTTTCAAATGCTAAAAGTATAACAACTTTAAAATCTTACTTTAAGACATCTTGACACATTGCAACAAAAATTTAAAAATAAACCATGAAATTGACAAGTAGTGTAGGGGAACTAACCCATTTTAATGAAAGCTTAAAGACCAACCATTAAATTGACACATTGTGGAGTCATACTCGATACATTATAACGAAAACTTTAAAATCAACTATCAAATTGACACATAATGGGATTAGGTTGTTAGTCGAGGATCAACACGCACCGTGCAGGAAAAAATAAAATCAAATAAAATAATGAATAAATAAAAATGAAAAATACAAAAGAAAATAAAACTTAAAACATTGAAGAAAACAAAAAAACACAAGTTTAAATAATAACAAGTAAATAAAAAGATATATTAAAGCATAAAAAATAAAAAAATGAAACACAACTCAAAAAAACAAAAAAAAAAAAAA
>APFE031613295.1:14581-29321 GCA_000404065.3 Pinus taeda
ATGTTTTAATATATCTTTTTATTTACTTGTTATCATTTTTTAAACTTGTGTGTGTCTGTGTGTGTATTTTTTTTTCTTTTCAAACCGATCTCATTATTTATCAATTTCATAATTGATTTTAAAGTGTAAAAAATATGTCTTAAAAAATAATATTGATGCTTTTTCAAAATCTAGATGAAGATTACCAAAATTTTAAAAAAATTATTCACACCTAATACATTACAAAATTTAAAGTGTAAAAAATAAGCCTCTAAAAAAGGGGTTGATGCCTCATCAACACTTTTCAAAATCAACATGAAAATCATTAACGTTTAAAAAAAAAATGTTCATAAGAAAATTTAAGGGGTTGATATCTCATCAACGCTTTTCAAAGTCAGCATGAAAATCATTAACATTTAAAATAAATGTTCATAAGAAAATTTAAAGTGTCTAAAATATGCTCCAAATAAAAAAAGGTGTATTCTGAATCAACACTTTTCAAAATCGAAGGATTTTTTTTGCTACCTCAAAAAAACAAGTAATCGTTCAGTTCCTGTTTCAAAATTTATGTTGCTTTTTTCTTATTTCTTTTTTTTGTCAGCTAAAGAAGGACCTTTGTTTTCTATTTATCCATGTTCAAATAAGTACAAATGTTTGATGGCCTCAACCCGCCCCGAAGGGAAACCGGGTCTGTTGGCCACCTTAAGTCTTTATATGCCGACCAGTAACAAAAAAGACAAAGTCTGCAAATCCATGCCAAATACACTTCACTGCCAAAATTACTAATATGGTTTCCTATCGACATGATCAACGTAAAATAGAACAAAAAGGAGAGCTTGCTCTCAGAGAGTTAACACAGAAAACCATTGACTTAATCTAGAAAGATTAATCTACCATGATTTCAGGCTGAGTTTCTTCTTCCCGGGGCGCTGTAGCTATCTTCTTTAGCTGTTGTTGTATTTCTTCCAGCTTACTGTCCTGCATGAGCAAAGTAATTTGGAGGTTTTTCATCTCTCTCCTTAGATTTGGTATGCCCTGAGCCATCTCTGCCATTTCCACTGCAACCTGCTCCATAGCCTTTGCTAGTAACCGCTTCACTACCCAATAAACATGTAAGGCATGCTTGTATAAAGACAGGCGTCCCCTTGTATTGCCTGGGTCAGGGATGAGGTTGCCCCAATCCTCCATCTCCGGTTCCGAATCTTCCTACATTGCGTTATTTTCCATTTCCTAGATGATCGCGCGTATGTCTTCGTCAGTTCCTTCATTGTAGACCTTCTCTGCCTCCTGTACCATATCCTTCATAGTTTTCCGACCCCGCCTTTGACGAACTGGTGAAGGCGCTCTAGAGTCTTGTCTGCCGGATTGACGTCGTCCCCCTCTGCCTCTGCGTCCTCTTCCTCTGCCTGGCCGAAGCGGTCTGCACCTGTTAGTTGCCTGGCTCCCCTGTGCCACCTCGAATGACACTTTCCCTATGAATTCCTCTCTGCTAGCCTCCTTAACTTTCCTATCCAGGTTTATTTCTTCCCCCTCCTGTTCTTTCTCAAGCATTTTCGTCGTCCCCGCCCTTCCTTTCCTAGCAAGAATTTGATCTTTATGCTCAGGGGGCCTCTCTTCCTCCCAGGCCTTCTGTTTTTCTGTCGCCATCTGGTCCTGCTCAGTGTCGACCTGTGCTCCTTGCATGCCTCTGCCCTATCTCGTCTGCCTTCCTGTCTTGTTAACGTCGTTTCCAGCCCTTCTCATTCTTCCTGTCGTTGCCCTCTGCCCCTTCCTGAAACAAAATGCATAGAATACCTGCCAGCTGCTCGCTTCCTTCGTCGCCCTTCTTCGCATCATACTATCTTCAGCTCTACCCATACTTACTCTTATTGATCTGTTGCCACCCACCCAACGTCCCATCGTCTGATCGCCGCCGATCCTTCCTCCTTCGTTCTCCAATACTCTGGTGTCCCCTCGCCTCGGGTTTCTACCTCGTCTGCAGGCCGTCTTATTGTCCTGTGGAATGATTATATTGAGAGGTGGTCTGTATTGCCACCATCCCTCCTCCATCATAATCCCACACGTCTCCATTTTGTCCACCCCAATCGGGGGCCATCTGTAACCTTTATCTTGAAGTTGTAATTTCATTATTATCCTGGGTAATGATTAACTTAAGGGTCTCCCATCATGTCACTTCCAAGTGAGTTGGGCATATGCTATCCACCTTCCCATCTTGTTCATTGCATCTCCAGTTAGCTAGGAAATCCGTTGTCTTATTACCATCTCTTCTTACGTGGTTAATGATTCTATATTCAATGCGTTTCATTGTTTCTACCAAGTCCTGAATTATTTCGGCCGTCCTCCAACTCTTTGCTGCCTGTTCCCAATCTTTCCCATTATTCAATTTTCTGAGCATATCTATTACGAGGTTAGAGTCTCCCTCGATTTCCAGCGTTGTGAACCCGTTTCGAATTGCTATTCTAATGTCTTGGTAGACAGCCATTAATTCAACTTCGTTATTGCTCATTATACCTCCCCAATCCACATAAACCCATCTGGTCCGTCCTTGACTATCTCTAAAAATACCTCCGAATCCTACTGGCCCCGGGTTCCCCTTAGAAACCCCATCAAAATTTAGTTTGATGAAGTCTTCGTGAGGGCATTTAAACTTTGTTGGGCTTTGGTTTTGAATGCTCTGATTTTTTTTCTTTTGAGGATGAATCGTGCTCTGTTCTAGATTTAGATTGGTTAAAATTCGACCTTCATCTAGAGTAGTTTTCTAGTCTTCCTGATCCCAGGCTTCTGCTAGGATAGTCTCCCATATAAGTTTTTGGGTTCGTTTCCATATTGTCCCTGGAGGATTGATTTTGTCTTGAAATATTCTTTGGTTTCTCTCTTTCTAGATTAGCCATATATTGAATCCCATTGCTAAACTCCAAGCTCTCCTGACCACAGGGCTTGAGAATTGACCCTTCCCCTATTGAAAAATAGTTTGTTTAATGTCCTGAGGGTCCCGGTTAGTCATTCCAAAGAGGTTTCTGATTTCTTTCCATTGTTGTTGGGCTACAGATTTTTTCTTTCTTATTTACCAAAAAAGATATAAATTAATTACACAATGGTTATAAACGGTGCAATCTTTAGTCTCTAAAAGTTTGATTACTCAATAGTTATAAAATGTACATTCCTTAATTTTTGTAAGTTTGAACAACTTATGCCATTCAAGTCTTCCCAGGGCATTTTATGTGAACTAATTATGCATCGTTGTTAATACCTATTGCCTTTTAGGTTTGCAGATAATAATCTATAGGTTATTTAGGCCTTAGGCCTTACCTTTGAAAGAGAAAACTTAAATTCTATGGGCTCACAAAACCATTGCTATAAAACTTATTACTTATTATATTTGAAGGAATTGAATGGTGGGATCGATTGATCTATCTATCCATTTGTGGATTTGTTGAAAATATAACTATTATAAATTTTATATACATTAAAAAATATACTTATTAATGCTTTAAGTGGGGTGCATATTTTTAAAAAGTTTGGGTAAATTTTATAATATTTTAAAAAAATTTATAGTTATTTTCCTCTCTTTATCAAATTATTCAATAAAGATTATTTATAATTTATTTAAACATAAAACTATCACATTGAATAGATTCTCCAAGCACTAGAAATGAAAATTTGATAGGGTAATTCTATATTAACCTTGAATAGCATGCCTCCAACTGCATCGATGCCTGCATAAGCACCTTCACCATTTGTAATTTCCTTGACCCGCGTTGTAATGTCTACAAAATAAAAATATCATTAGATATGTTTTGTTAGGTAAAAAGATATTGAAACAAAATATGAATATAATTCTACTATTTTTATTCATATTAACACTTAATTTAAATTCGATTATTTACTTACCTTCTTTTTCTGAATTTATAACTTCATCAGCGCCAATGGCAAATAGTTCATACGTTAACTCGTCTCGTCGAACAATGTTAATAGTTTTAATACCCCAGTGCTTCGCTAATTGAATGCATTGCCTATGAGTCATAACATGATAATCGTATGTCATAATAACTAATATTAGATGCTTATTAAAGACAAAGATCAATAATGAATTCACATTATTGTAGATAGACAGTAATCAATTTTTAGCTATGATTTTTTTTTTTTTAATTCTAAAAACAAATTTTATTCTTGCATTGCGTTAAGAGAAGAATGGATTGTTGGTTTTTTCATGATCTTTTAATCTAATAATTATTTTTTCATGATTTTTTAACTAATTCATCTTGTGCCACATATATCATTAAAAAATTATACATAGAAATCTTTTTACAGGAAAATAATAATGATAGTAGGATTATGAAGAGATAGCCAAACACAACAAACATAAATTTTACCATACGAAAACCCTAACTAGGGAAAAACCCAACAACCTTTTCTTAGGAGAAATTGCTCAATTCTTAAGTACAATATAAGAACAACCTAGAAGTTCCTATGGTTTAACCAAACCTTCTTCTATGAATGACAAACTCTCAAGGTTTAGGTATAACCTTTACATCAATCTAAAGATAAAGCCCTCTTTCTGGTGCTTTGGCCCTTTCACAGAAACAAAGTATTTCATCCTTCAAATTCTGCCACAGAACAAACATCAACTCGTCCTTCATTCCGCATTAGACATAAATTCATCCTTCATTCTTCCTTAGACACAAATTCATCCTTCATTTTTCCTCGTAAGTACTCCTCCTACCCACGTGTGAACAAAAACAAATGGAAGATGAAGATTATGATGAATGAATGGTAATATATAGTGAATGAATGAGCCTGAATTGGTGTGACTTTAGGGCTACCCGCCTTGAACATTTTGGGGCAAAAAAAATTGATTTTCCAAAATTTAATTTTCCCCCTTTTGGAGTTGACTTGAGTAATTTATAATTAAATTCAATTTTCCTCTTTCAATACTAACCATAGCTACTATAATATCAACACTCCCTCTTAGCTAAGGATGTACTCACTTTGATTTCTTAAGATGTACATTTTATTGAAACAATTTCTCCTTCCCAAGAAAAGGTTAAATGAGCTAACTATGTTGATGAATCCATCCACCTCTTGTTCTATTTCAGAACCATATGGAAAGCATCCTGCATTAGCGTCATGCAAAGGAATCTAGTCACCCACTAGACATATCCCATTTGCAAATGGGTTCAGTCACCCACTAGCCAAAGGTCTTTTGGGATCCCACTAGCCAAATAGATTTTTGGCTTTTTAGGTTCAAGACTAGTCTTGGGTCACTAATTATGCAAGTTTTCACTTGGAACTTAGTTGACACCTGTGACCTATGATGAAACCCTAGGCCCATTTACCGTTTCCACATGTCATCACATGTTATTGAATGAAAAAAAACACTTGCCCAATGCTATAAGGCACTCACTCTACCCACTAGCCAAACAACCATTAGCAATATGGTTAGGTAACCCCTAACCAAGGGAGCACTCCGGGCCTTGATTCTCACTGGGCCATTCTCCCTAGCCACATTATATGCCCCTTAGTAAATACCTTTGACTTGCCAATATCTTGACCTAGGGAGAGTGTTCACCCCTTGATGCTACAACATCAACACTCCCTTTAACCAAGGGAAGCATTCTCAACCACTCCAAGCTTGTCCCTAAAGTATACAAACTACATCCTGGGATAGAGGCTTTGTGAGAATGTCAACAACTTTCTCGTCTATAAAAATGTGTAGGAGCCTCATTGCTCCGTTCTATACCATGTTCCAGATTTCATGGTATCATGATCTCGATGTGTTTCAACCTGTCATCATGGTCATCTCCTACACTTGATTAAACAATCGTATGAGTAGCTTCTGAAGCCGCATTGCTTCACAACTTACCAAACTAGTTGCAATGTACCTGGTCTTTGCAATCTTGAGTGTGACAAATGTATGCTTCTTGCCAAGAATCCAAACTAAATCATCACCCCAGTGTGCTCTTCTTGTATTCAACACTCTCTTCTCAATCTTGATCTATATATCCCTACAGTTGTACTTAATCATTTGAGAAATATCTCAATCCATATCCTATTGTACCAAATTGATGTTTGAGATTAAATCTCGCATAATCTATGGTAGTGATAGATTTAGGGTTTCTCGGAGTTTAATGACTACTACGTGTTTACCAATATTCAGTCATTACCCATGTTTTCTTCCACCGCTTCCATTACTCTGCAACTAGGATTTCATGGTTAGTTTCTCATTGGCATTCTTGCTCGAAAAACTTATATGAGAGTTTTAATTTATAGGTGGTGTTAGTCTCTCGCCTGTCGAGTGGAATGGCTCTTTCCAGCTTTGCAGTGGACATCAGTCAAAGTAAATGGAACCGTAACATTCTATGCAATTCTCTATCACTTATATTATTTTTCCTAGAATTGATATATCTATGCCACTCGGATAATTTTTAATATTTTTCTCTATTTGTGTTTGCAAGATAGTAGAGGTTTCCCTCTCTATCAAAAATATTTTTTTGAATTTCCCCACAAAACCCTTCTGAAGGGTTTTGTTATAGGTAATAATTTTCTCTAGCTCGAATAATGTTTGGTTACAAGGTTATGATGCTCCTTAAACTCCATATAAAAATAACCAGGGTCAACTTTCACTCACCATTTAATTCCTACAGTTGAAAGGATTCAGTCATGAGGTTTTCTTTTTAATAAGGTCAACGTAAAGGCGTTTGACAATTTATTGATGGTGGATTGTTTACTGATGTTATAGTTGGAAAAGGGTTTCAAACCCTTAATGATATGTTCCTTTAGGTATTTATTTAATTTATCTTGAACCCATTTGGGATAATTATCAAATAATACTATATAAGGAAAACCTATTGATTTCAAGGTCTTGGGTTCAACTATAACCCAAATCTTTTTCCGGTTCGCTTTATTTTATAGTCACTATGCCAGGGATGCTATTCTTTTTTACACAACTTTATATATGGAATCAGTTGGTTGTAGGAAGCCAGTTCTACATCCAACTGATAGTAGTTATGTTGTTCCCTAAAGAATTTTGATAATATTATTTTAATACTTTTGTTCATTACTATAAATATTTCTTTATACCCTAGCTGGGTTTTTGTCTAACGCTTGATTTATAGAATGACACTATTGAATTTGTTATAATTTCAGTTTTTCATTCAAACCCTAAGTGTCAAATGTAACAACGTTCTTCTATAGTTGTGAATATTGTTCTTTTGCATGCCACACTTCAATTTTTAGCCGAAATTTCTCTAGCCTTAGGTTTTGACGACAAGATTTGTTTCTCATATGAGATTGTAACTATCTACAGTGGTTTAATGGTGGTTAGGTTTGACATTGAAATTGAAATTTACTTCCTTCATAATGAACTATTAAGTTCATTTTCCATTCACATGTAATTCTATATCGATGTATACAGTTATTCATTTCATTGCTTCATTGGATTAGCTTTAATTGTCTTACTCTATTAAAAGAAAACTCATGCATATTTTTAAGTACAATGGCTATTTTTTTTATTTCCACTATACAAGCAGAGGGAATGCCTGAAGCTTTAAATATTAATCTCAAGCATTTTACTCTTTCTCCACCTACTCTTATTCTCTCAATTTCTATACTTTTTGTTTTCCTATGAGATTCTTAACAATGGTCACTCATTCTATTTGGTGTTTGCTTTACAAATACAATTATCAGTTCAGTTATAGCATATTCTTATAAGTATATTCAAGTTGGAAGAGGTTATATTTTCAACGTATTTATTATGTTTACCAGGTCAGGGCCAACTCTTTGCCTCTTCTCCTGCATGGACGATATTTTCTCTACTTGGAAACCAAATTATGAATTGCTTAGTTCTGGAAATGTGTTTTAAGTATTTTATTTAATGCCTTACATAGCATATAGTTCCTTCGAAACTGAATTATTTTCACTAGGCTATATGCCTTGTTCTATACTAAGATAGTTTTTCATAGTAACCAAGATTCTCAGGCTCTATTTGTTTTTGTTCAATTTATTCTCTTTTGAGGAGGTAATACCTTTTCTTATATTCAGACTTTTTATATTGGTACTACCAAGTCTTCAAATGACTTCGTTTATTTTTATTTGAGTAAATATTACAATAACATGTTTTTTATACATATCCATACATGTACTTCTCTGTATAGTCGTTTTATATAAAATAATGAACTGTAATTTCTAGTTCTGCTAAAGTTTCTAAGAGCTTTTATTTTATGTTTCTTCTCTTTTAGAGAAGAGTATTTTCAATAATTGTATCTTTTCTCCATGTGTGTGTGTGTGTATCCTAATTTCTTAATGCATTTCCTAATTTATTTTCTGTTTAGTAAACTCTACTTCTAGTTTTTTTTTAACGAAGACGGTTATGATATATTAGTGAAACTGGTGGAAAAAAGAGTGGGGCTTTGCCGTAGCAGCCCAGATTACATTCTGCTTACACTTTTAGAGCAGCAACTGATACTGAATCATTATGGAGGTGATGCTATAGATCTGACCTCATTAATGAACAACAAACCTCTGTCCAGGGCGCTCCCTCTGTTTGCCATCAAGTCCGCTTCGCTGTTTGAAGTTCTGAGAATATGGTAAATTTTGTATGATGCAAAGAATGTGAGGACTCTTTTCAATCTTTCCAGGGTTCTGTTGAGGTCGGCATTTCTGAAGAGCTCTCCATCAATCAGCTTTTTCACGAGGATCTCCGAGTCTCCAAAAATCTGGATGTCCTTGACTCCTTTTTCTCTGGCGATTTGGCAGGCTTTGAGAAGGCTGAGTAGTTCAGCTTGGTTGTTGGTCTTCACACCGAGGCCCCAGAAGAAAGAGTCTTTGGATCGCCCATCAGGAGAGTAGATGATGCCGCCAGCGCCTGAGGGACCGGGGTTTCCTTTTGAAGCCCCGTCGAAGAAAATTGAGCACAGATTTTGAGCTCGCCACCATGCCTGAAAGGAACCATCTGCGTCTCTCATCTTCCAGGCAGGGAGCTCCAGCTTGGGGGAGGGGAGAATATTCCTGGGTTGCGGATCAAACTTACCAATCCATCGTTTTTCTGTCTGCTGGAGAAAAGGGTCCTCTTTAACATACTGGTGCTGCACCGATTCGATCAACAGAGATCTGGCCTTAGCTGCAACTTGCAGGGGCGATAGATGGTGATCCATGAATACCTTCTGGTTGCGGGCCAACCAGATCTTCCAACAGACGAATTTGGGCAGCGCATTCTAGATTTTATACCAGATCGACTTCTGAGGGATGTGCCGAGGATACCGGTGATTCCAATCAGCGAAGAGGTCTGGAATTGAGGTCTGGGCAGGGGAGGATGTGTGAAGGTCTTGGAGCGAAAATCCCCAGACATCTTTTGCAAACTGACAGTCAATGAAAAGATGTTGAGTTGTCTCAGCATTGCATCTGCAAAGGGCGCACCAGTGAGGGCCAGCGAAGCTTCTTTTGCTTAGGTTGTCGCCTGTTAGAATCTTATTGTGGATCAGAGTCCAGGCAAAAAAATTTACTTTCGGGAGAGCTGCAGGATCCCAAATACTCTTCCACAATGCCGGGCTATGGTTGCTGTTCCCCGTTGTCTGATAAGCTTTGTATCCCTCAGCTGTTGTATAATCGCCAGAGCGTCCCCAACCCCAATGGTCTTGTATCGAACTATGGATCGGGGCGGCGTCGATGAGCAGGTTCATGAGGATTAATTTTTGCTATTGGAGATGGTCTGGAGGAGCAGGGATTGCCCAATCAACCCAATCGCCACTCAGATCCCACTCTGATATGTCGCTCAACCTTGTCTTCCCTGCTGTTGTTAACCAATCTCTTAAACCTGCGATTTCTTCATTGTGGATGAGGGCATTTCGCCCCATTATCCTGTCCTGCCAGAGCCTGGTTCCCTTGCCATTCCCTGGGATTTGATAGATGAATCGTTTGAAGTTTTTATTGCTTTTCAGGCAAATCTTCCACAGCAGCGTGCAATTGACTGTGTCTTCCAGGTGGAGGTTTCTCAAGTCGATGGAGTTTGTGTATTTAGCTCGCAGAGTGAGACTTACAGGATGAGTTGGTTCTTTTAAAATTTTCCACAGGATCTTGCTTCCTAATGCGAGATTGGCCAGGGAAGGATCTCATATGTTCAAACCTCCTTCATCGATGGGTTTCTTGACTGTTTCCCAACTGACAAGATGGAGTTTCTTATCATTGCCCCTGCCGCCTTGCCAGAGGAAATTTCGAAGCAGCGTGGAGATTTGATCCATGATATTTTTGGGAGCGAGTAAAAATGCAGCTTGGTAGATAATTAAAGAAGAGAGCTGCGATTTAATTAAGATGACATTACCTCCTTTAGTCAACCAGTGGCCTCCCCAATTCGAGATCTTGGATTTGAACTTGCAGATAATGTCTGTCCAGAGCGATCTCTTATTGACTCCTGAGATTATGGGAAGACCGAGATATTTAATTTTCTCCCAGTGTGAGTGCCCTTTGAAGCCAAGTGTGTTGGCTATGGCGGAGAGGGCCTGCTGATCTGTGTTCCAACTGTAAACTTCACTTTTGCTTACATTTACTAGAGCCCCTGAGACTTTACAGTAGTTCTTTATGACTTTGTCGAAGGCTTTTGCAATTCTGGTTGAGGCGCCCCCCAGAAGGATCGAATCATCTGCAAATAAAGCATGATTAAGGGAGCTTGTTCTGTTGGAGGATTTAAGACCCGGAATGGCTCCTGTCAATCTTTCGGCTTCGAGTTTTCTGCTTAAGGCCTCGGCCAAGATGATATAAAGGTAGGGAGAAAGCGGGCATCCCTGCCTGATGCCCCTCTTGGCTTTGAAGAAGATAGTCGGCCTGCCGTTTATGAGAGGAGCGATCCAGGGGTTGTTCATACAAGCTTTGAGAAGATTGACGAACTGTATGGAGAAGCCGAAGGAGAGCAATACTTTACTGAGGAAAGCTCTATTGACTCTATCGAACGCGTTCGCCATATCAAGCTTTATTATCATGCCTTTCTCTTTCCTCTGCTTACTGGAGTGAATGGTCTCCTGGACTTGAATGACATTGTCCAGGATATGTCTACCTTTTACAAAGCCTCCTTGGGCAGTAGAGATGATTCTAGGTAGCATATGTTTCATTCTGTTGGCCAACAGCTTTGCCAAGATCTTGTAAGAAGCATTACAAAGTGAAATTGGCCTGAATCTGGCGAATGTTTCTGGGTTGGAGTCTTTGGGGATCAGGGCAAGGTAGGTTGAGTTTGTGTTGCCACCAACCTTTGCTTTAGACATGAAACCCCTTATCATCTTTTGTAAATCATTTTTTATGATATCCCAGCACACTTTATAGAAATGGATGGTAAATCTGTCCGGCCCGGGGGCCTTGTCAGAGTCCATGGACTAGATTGTCTTAATTATTTCTTCCTCTGTAACAGGTTTGCTTAATTCTGCGTTGTCTTCATCAGTGACTAGGGAGGGAATGTGATTGAGAAATTCTATTTCCTCCATTTCATCTCCTTGATCCTCCGGGGTGTAGAGCTTCTGGAAGTGATGTGCTGCGGCTTCTTTAACTTGCTGATTGCCCTTGCAGATTTGGCCCGTCGAGGTCTTTATTTCTGATATATGGTTCCTTGAAAGTCTGGCCCTGAACTGCCGATGAAAAAAGGATGTATTGCGATCCCCTCCTTTTAGCCACAGGCTCCTCGACTTCAACCTCCAATATTCTTCCTCGGTTCGGAAAGATTGATGGGCTGCTCTCTGCGCTTTGATTTCTTTGTCCAGGAGGTGTGCGTTAATATTTTCACTCTCCATATCATTTTGAAGGGAATGCAAGGCCTGAACTGCGTCGACTCTGAGAGAGGTGGGGTTAATCTCAGGCTTCTTAATCCATGCTTTCAGTGCGATTTTGGTATGCTTCAGTTTTTGCTCCCAGACAAAGCTTGCGGAGCCTGAGATAGGGATATTCCAGGAAGCTTTCACCGTGTCCAGAAACCCTTCTCTTTCAATCCATTGGGGAGAGAATCGAAATGGGATGGGGCCCGAGTCCTCTTCGTCTTCTAAGCAGAGCTGGATAGGCTTGTGATCGGATGACAATTTGGGCAGGATCCTAGTTGTAATGATTTTTTTGTTCATGAGCGGGGATTGCACTAAAAATCGGTCAAGTCGGGCTGAGATATGATCTTTACCAATTCTATTATTCGACCAGGTAAATTGACCTTGGATAGGATTGAAGTCTTGGAGGTCCCAAAGCTGAGCAAGCTCCTCCACAACGCCTACCATTGGGTCTCTAGAAACGGAACCTCCTCTTTTTTCTTTGGCATTCAATACAATGTTAAGATCTCCGGCGAGGATGATGTTGATGGGAGTTTCCTGTTCAAGAAATTCTGCCAAAGATTTCCAGCAGTCTCTCTTTTCTGAGTAGTTTACAGGAACGTAAAGATTGACAAGAGATATAGGTAACTTACTTGGAACGTGGATGAGTTCAGAGTATATCCAGTGCAAGGTCTGATGAGTGCTGATAAGCTAGTATTGTTCCTCTCTCCATAGCGTTGCCAGGCCTCCCGAGGATCCCCGAGCGTTGACAGCTATGCCTGTGTTTTTTTTCCATTTTGTTTTACTGATCTCCAGCAGGGCTTGACCTGCTATCTTAGTCTCTTGGAGCATGAGGATATCAGAGGGTTCCGATTGTAAAAGATCCTTGACGGCTTCTATTTTGGCGGGGCTCCCCAGTCCTCTGCAATTCCAAGAGACTAACTTCATTATTTACCTGTGCTTGGGGTGGAGCCGCCCTTGGAGGACCTGGGCCTATTACTTCTCCCGATTGTCATTTCTATCGTGGATTGGCTCCCTTGAGTTTTGAACCTTTCTGCCTCTTCTTCTCTTTTTTCCTTGCGGGATCTTCTTCCGGGTCTTTTTAAAGGTCTCTCAAAGAGTTCTTCCTCTGAGGACTCGGAGCTTTCAACTATCTTTTTCTTCGTGGCTTCAACATACGTAGGGCTTGTGGGGCTTCCTTGAGAGACTTCGATGTGGATGATTCCCTTTCCCTCATTGTTTTGCGGAGGGATTTCTTCCAGGTTCTCTCTTGCCTGTTCTATGATTGGTGGATCTTGATGCATCTCCTCGGCTCCTTTTATGATTTCCCCTGTTTCCTGAGTTGAGTTTTCGATGTTCCTGTCGGATGTGTTTGCGCTTTTCCCTGTGTCTTTCTTAGCTTGGGCAGATCTCTGGACGAGGGTCCATTGATCTCCGTTTTGTTTGGCAGCCTGCTCCTCGGCTTTCTTCTTGCATTTTTTGGCGAAGTGGCCGTAGCCATGACAATGTCTGCATTTAAAAGGAAGCTGTTCGTAATCGAGCTCCTGGATATGCGTCCAACCTGCAACCGTGAGTTTAATCGCTTCTGGCAATCCTTCTTCCAGATCCACTTCGACGCAAATACGGGCACAAGAATATTGGTCTCTTCTTACTGCCTGGTCTATGTATTTGCCTAAAGCGTTACCTATGGTCTGAAACGATTTTTGATTCCAGCAGTGGAGAGGCAGGTGGGGGAGCCTGACCCACACTGGCACCGCAGAGGGGACGTCTTGAGAGGGGTCAAAATCAGGATTCCATTGATTTAAGTACAGACCCTGCGGCCCCATGAAGTAGGGGCCATTTCTGAAGATTAGGCTTCTGTCCTCCGAGCTCTCGAAGACGAAGACGAAGTACCCTTTGCCCACGAAGTAACTCTTTACGCCATTTTTAATCAGAGGTTGCCAGTTTCTTTGGGTCCAGTCCTCAACGGATTTGGGAGAGGGCCAAAGGCCTGTAAACTGGCCAATGAGGCCTTTTTCTGCCAAGTTCAGAGCAGCCTTGCAGATGTCCTCCTCTGGCAGGGCCACAGAGGGGATCTTGTCCAATCTTTTTATGAATTTTTGCTGGGACGCAGAAGGAGCCCGATTTGTTCCATTCTGAATCAATTTCCTGAAAGCAGAGACTTCAGGAGGCGGATCTCCAGAGGGGGCGGAGCTCCCGGGGGCCTCCATCTGGCAGCTGAGGAGGGGCGAGGTTGTTCGCAGGGGCGCACCAGCCAAATGGACCACAGTCGCACTGGATTGGGTCAGGGGTCTGGATGCTGGCAGGATCAGAGGGGAGCGGGAGGCTGTGCGCAGGGGCGCAGCAGCCTGGGAGGAGGAGGGGCTCAGAGAACCCTAGGAGGGTCGGGCCGCGCAGGATGAAAAATTCCAAATTGGATTAAACCAACTTCTACTTCTAGTTTTCACTATGAACAGAATTCATATTTATAAATTGTTGTTCAATAGTACTAAGTGTGTTATTTTATTATGTCCTATACATATTTGAAACATTAAATAATTTATGTCTCTTTCTTCTATCAAATCGTGTTTACTAAGCATCATACAAAATGAATAAAAGAAACATAATGATTCAAATATAACAAAATAACAATTTTCTTTTTCTTTTCTTTTTTTGCATAAAAACTGGACATAACACATAAATAGTTCATTTCTCTTGATAAACAAGTGAAATTTGGCGTTAGAGATACCGACATGAAATAATTTTAGTTTTCTGGAAAATTAATAGTCAAGTACTTAGTTCCTCCCAACCTTGACATTGCAAAACAATTAGTGTCCCACCGAGCAAACTAGGCCCGCAAATGATTTTCCTTCTGTCTTTTACTTCTTTAACATAGTTACCAATCAAACGGGAACTATTACCACAAAACGAGTACTCAAGCCCAAAAATCCCAAAAAAAAAAACCTGAAAAAACACCTTGAAATCAAAAAGTGTTGATGCCGGAATAACGTTTT
>APFE031613296.1:28265-58197 GCA_000404065.3 Pinus taeda
CCTCCTCTCCCCCTTTACCTTCTAGTGACCCCAAAAGGGAACTCCATCCACCTGTTAAACACCTCTCAAGATAAAAGTCCATGGTGCTTTGGGAAGACATTAGACCTAATCAAGTGCTTCTCATGACCGAGCATACCCAGGATGGCCATCTTAGGGTTCCATATTTCATTCAAGCCACACCTGAAGAATGGGTGAAGAAAGAGTGGGGATATGATATGAATAGTTGTTGGAAACTAATGACGATGATGGACCCACAAACATTAAGGGGATATCCCCAATAAGATGTCCCAACTAGACCTCAAACAGTTTGGAGTAGGAGTCCCAGTAGTGGGTGGTAGTGTAATTCCTTAACTGCAGTAGCATGCAAAGGTAAGTAAGATAGCTTTCGGTGAGAGCAAGTGTGTGACCTATGGAGAGTCAAGTGTGATGCATGAAGGTTCTGACACATGGAGGGGAAAAGGAAGTTTTCCCCTTAGAATCTTGTAATAATATGCATCTTGAAAGGAACACCGGAGAGGAATTACATCACAAGCTAAAATGCAAAATAGTTAACAAATTAAAGTGATGGGTTAATCCAACAACATTCGTACAATAGGATACAAAGTAGGTCATAAGCAAATGTGTAAGTTAAACAACATACATTCCTAAAGCAACAAGAATATTCCAAATACAATAAGAACATATGCATGAGAGTGTGATGGCTCTGATATTATTATTATAAGTGAAAGTTCCATCCATACATACACCATTGTTGACCACTGGCCCCAATAGTGGAACATTATAGTCAAGAACACTTTCTCCTCCAAAGAAGTATACTCGCTCTACACTGTAGAGAATCCAAGGCTCGTCACAATACTCCCAAGACTTTTCCAAGCCTAAGCCTAGCCAAAATCTTGGCTCCCAAAAGCTTGTTCTATGAGTTATGAGGTTCTATTTATAACAAAGGGTGGGGTGACCCTTTACATTCCCCTTTATGACTCTTTGACTACTCTCATGACTCTTCAACTTCTTTACAAATAACTAATTACATAACATGATGACATTTCACATTCCACTAATGACACTTGGAATTTCACTTACAACATATTTAAAAATAATATTACATTTTCCACATGTACCCACATAAGAAAAAAAAGGCTAGAGACAACCTTACAAGACAAAACACTATGACTCCCAAGTTTGGGGAAAGACCAACTCGGTAACTTGCACTTGGTGCTTCTCGGTCACATATTGATGCCAATCTTGGTATTGTGTGATGATGTCCCAAACCAATTTATGGTGTCTTTCGAATAGTAGACTATTGCCTCCATAGCTTCTAAGTATATGGTCTTGGAACCTGTATCCAAATCATCTTGAACCATGTGCAGCATGGTGTTGACCATGACATGACCACCAATGTACTTCTACATGTTATGTGTGCTTAGCTCCAAGTCATCCCTCATGTCCTCTCCCCTTAGTTGCTCCATGTACCCATCGATCTCTAGCCAGACTTGGTTCTTTGGTCTAGCCTCGGTGAGGGAACCGATTGATGAGATCCTGTGAATTCTCACCATGACATCCAAACTCTTGTACAACCGTGCATATGAGGCATGTATGATTCTGAAGAATGGGGTGAGCTACAAATAGTTTTGGATCAACATCTGAATCTTTGCTTTATCGAACTCTGTCTGTGGCTTCATCTTCTTTGGCAAGTGAAGTGGGGCCCCTTTGTACCACGTTGTCCACTCTTACACATGGGCGATGGAATCATGTGTGTTTTTGAGAGTTTGAAAAAACTCTTTTCTCCACTGCTATAATCCATGCACATGGACAACTGCTTTATGAACAGTGAAAAATATGTCGTAGAGCTTTCACATGGTAGTCTCAAGTGTTGATACTTTAGCAAATATCTCTTTCCTCATCTCTGCCATTGCGGACACTGCACTCTACTGCTAAAGTTGTTATTCCTCTTACCTGGAAGCCTGCAGATTATTTTCCTTTTTTTCATTCTCGGCCAACTGGAACTTAAAATTTGAGCTCTTTGGTCCTGCATAAGCCAAGGTGGAATCAGCAAGGGAATTTGGATGCTTTCTAATATCTAACACTATCACCCTTTCCTTCATGAATGTAGGTGACATGTGATCATCCGAAAAGTGCTTCCTCTGTGCTTGTACCATTTTCTTATGCAACTCGTCAAATGATAGAATGTACACATTTGTGATCAGATCAACATTAATTAGAGCAGCCTCTCCTTTCTCCCTCGGGATTGGTTTTCATATTGGACATGGTGGAGACAGAGATATGACCTCAGGTGATCTTGGCATAAGGTTAGTGTCTTCATTTTGTGGCTCCTGTTCCGACTCCATGTCTGTGACTTTTCTCAATCCGGTGAGCAATCTCCCAATGTTATATCTATTCACTGTCTTCCTCAGCTACTGGATGTTCTAACTCCTCAACCTATATGGGAGTTTTTTTCTCCATCATCACGCCTCAACTTTATTCTTCCTCTTGTTTATTCTTCTCTTCCCTTTCTCTCCATCTCAGTTCCTTCTCTTCTATCAACTTATTCTCTATCTCCTACAACTTTAGTTCTGCTTCCTGCAACCTCTTGCTTTCTCTCTTCCTTCACTCTACTCTCTTTATCTGTTTCTCCTCTTTTCCTCTGCTACCAAATCATCTTTCTCCATGATAGGATCTACCCTCATCTTACAACTTTTCTCTACCTTTGGGTTCTCAACAATCTTCCTCTTTCCCTTGTCTTGCACTAGAATACTGCTTATTGCTATTGTTTTCATTACTTCTTGTGTTGCTGCTGCTTGCAGAGAAACCTTCCAATTTGTGGCTATACTGACCGACTCATGGAGCTCAGAGTCATTCTAACACTACCTCTAAGGGTCCTCCTCGTGCCAATGGAATGGCCCGTGGATCCTGTTATCACTCCAGGAAACTCTCCTAGGTTGTAGATCGGAGATGCCTGGTAACATATAATCTTCAATATTGTTCTCTGAACTATTGGAATAAATGATGGTTTGGATCAAGTCAGATAACGATTTCAGCTCTATTCTCACTCAAGATATGCATGAACACCCTCGACAACAAAATGCTTTAGACCACTAATGCTCAATAGTTTGTAGATATAATGGATAGATGGAGAATACTAACAATACCAGCAGATTGCATACATGAAAATATATGAATAGCTAGCTACAGGAAGGAAATAAGCTTACTAACTATACTGGCAGATGCATATATAATAACACAGATAAATGGCTAGCTATAGGTAGCAAAGAAGCTTGCAAATCTAATATATCAAAGCAGCGATAAGATGACAGTTATCTAGCCTTAAACACAAAGAAAACCTGAACAAATTGTTCAAGTGCAAGCATAGAACAACAAAGAGAATGGACATTGAACATATAATGGCAAAAGAAGCTTATATTGCTAGAATGAAGATGACAAGCTTGAATGAACAGAGGAGGAATAATCTCCAAAAGTTGAACCTCTATTACATTTTGCTTTCAGATATTTATAGTTCTTTACAATGATGTTGAGCCTTTTGAGGCTTGAGAGGTCTTAATCTATCCCTTTGTCTCTTCAACTGATTGATTACCTCAATAGGTAGCATGGTTCGGAGGTTTTTTCTTCTGACAGAAGAATAACCACATTCATATATTTTGGTTAGCTTGTTGCATTGTTTGGGAGCTCTTTCGTGCCAGAGATGCCCCATGATGCTTGTTTTGATGAGCTACGTTGTGGCTTTTGATCTTTCTATTTGTTTTGGATAGATGTGCTGTTGATGCTCCCTGATCTTGTTTGATTTGGTTGTGTGTGTTGTGGCCCTTCCAATGATTTAACAATGCATGCTTTTGTTATAGCAGAACAACACTGCCCCTGTGGTGGACCTCTATTGAAAACAATGTATATTTTTTTTTGAAATAGAAAATACAGTCATCACTACTAAATCCCACCTTCTCTATTCTTTCGAACTTCAAAGGTCTTCAAAAATGGTTTATTCTTCTCTCAGGTCCGCCCCAGTCGCCATTGCAATTCGCAAAATCTTGCATCCTATGTGTTTTCCTTGTTTTTGGAAATCTGTCAAATCATTGAAAATTTATGAAAAAATGGCCATGGCAGACTTCAAATATTATATATTCCGAAAGGGTCCGGGGCTCATCTCATCAGCGTTATCCCTGTTTCACTTTATATTTTGTTATATAACGAAATACATAAAAAAAAAAATTAAAATATGGCTTTCCCTGGACCTGAAATAGTATATAGTGTCATTCCCGAACCCTTTTGGGTCTGGGCTTTATCACTATCGGGGCTGTCATGTATTCCTTTGTATTTCATTGAAACAACGAATACAGACAAAAATGCATTGAAAATGGCTTTAGCTCGGACCTCAAGTTTTATGCAATCTTATCTATATAACCGTCGGGTCCGGTTATCGAGTCGCACCCGTATATATGTAAATACCCTACCCCATGGTTAGCACCGATAGCGATATAGCGATGCGACTTGTTGCAATCGCTAATCGCTCAATGCTCGGGTCCTTTACAAAGCATAACTATACTCCCCGCCGATGTGGCCCGCCGATTCGATCATCAACGATCGTCGATTGGCGGTGTCATGCACCCGCCTTTATACTGTCCTCTCTACTCGGTCGATTGCGATTAGCTACCTAGATCTGGGCCATTGATCGGCCAGATCTAATGGTAGTTGTGCCTCAACTATTAAAGCCTACATTTGTGGGTTTTTCATGGTTTTTTAAACATTTTTTCCTCTTAATAGTTGTATTTCCTCCCTTCCAAGGGCCCTCCTCTTGCACGGATTTTGATCATTGGATGCTCTTTAAGCAAAAATTGAAGATTTCAAGACCATAAATTGATCATTGGCATGATTTTAAGCAACTTTGGAGACTCTAAGAACCTATATGGATCCATTTGTGGGCTTTTTGCCAACAAGGCTAACAGATCCATGGATAGTACACCTTTGCACAGTGGTTCTTGCAAATACTGTGGGGATCATAAGGCTTAAAGTCTTTGTTGTCGAACTCGAACTTCAACATCTCCTTATCTTGGCATTTCATCTTTCAAGCTCTTAATCTCATACAATCTAATCTGCAAAGGAAGAGCGGGCCATGGCGCTTTCTTCTTCTTATGCAGTCCTACCGATAACCCTATGGAGAGGTGATATGAGACCTCTTGCATGACTAGCTTGTCCTTAGCATACCTTGGTAGAAAATGGAGAGGCTTCTCTCCACCAAACACTCTAATGAAGGTGCCACTGGGTGAGGCATACCAATCTTCAATGTTAAGTATCACCTCCATTACTTCTCGGGACATGCATGGTGGATCATGATCAAAGATAAGCTTATACAACATGATGATGAAATGGTCAGTAAGCCTTGCCATTACTACTCAGTAGGTTTTGTCAGAAAGAAACTTGCAATAAATGTTAACGACAATCTCTTTCGGTGTCCATGTCTATCTCATGCCAGGAAATTTTTGTTGGGCACAAATTGCATCTAGTAAATATGTGGACATGTAGAATCTTGCTTGCTCATCCTTGGGTGGATTCCGAGCATTAGTCACATGGATTTTCAACTGATGGGCCAACAATTCTGACCAATTGAATGGCCTTCCATCACTCACCAACTGGTCTAGTACAATTACCCAACCTTTAGGAAAGGTCGTTGTGCTCTCTTGACCATATATTCAGTGTGAAAACATGATCGAGAACTAATAAGCCTTCGTGGGAGACTTTATTTTGTAAACATGATTGGGTATCTATCTAAACTTTGATGACTCTTTCACCTAATGCTTAACTATATCTCTTGTGTTCATGTAGTTGTGGGCAACATAAAAAAGCGTGTCCATGAGCCTCACTAGCTGAGGTAAATGATATATCAGTTGAAAGTTCTCTGCGGTGAATGTGGCAATCTCTACCCTGCTAGCACTTCTCAATGTTATAGTCTCTGGCTCTTTGTGTGAGACAATCCAATTGATAATGTCTGCACATGGGAAGGTGGGGTACTTGCATGCAACAATGTATAAACCTGGCCAATGGATACTGATATATACCTACTGGTCCTCTAAGTCTTCCTTGAAGTCCTCTACAAAATTATCCTTGATTTTATGCCATGCCAACGTTGTGCCCTTCTCACTGAACAACTGAGTGCCTGCAAAGATTGGTAGATTAACTTACGTCTTCTCAACTACTTCCCCATTACTGCTCTCGATGGTTTCCTTTAATGCATCTCTCTTCGAGGCCATGTTAATTGTAACTTCTAGAGAGATACTCAATAAGTGTTGTACCTGGAGATAGAGAGGACACTCATGGTAGGAAAATGTTAGCTTAAAAATAAAAGTAACATTAAGACAAGACCAAGCAAAAAACTGAGCTACTGCTAGGATAAACTACATAATTCTGGATCACAAAGGTCAATGGATGCCTACTAGAACTGTGCATTGTGCAATCCCAACAACCAGTGGGAAGGCTTGCTAACTGGAACTGCAGAATGCACAATTCAGTCTTGGGCTAGGGTAGGGAGAGATTGTGGATTGTGCAGTCATAGTGGCCAAGCTGGGAGGCTGGCAATGGGAAATTCATAGTGCACAGTTGGAGCTAGGACATGGAAGCCTTTGTGCAATTCTTGAAGCCAAGGTAGAGGCCTTGAGCTCCTGAAATGTGTAGTGCATGCAAGAGAGTGTTAGATCCATGTAAGGGAAGCCAGATCTGCCCAAGGGGAGTATGAAATCGAATAGACCTAAAGGGTGGTGTGTTGTCGAGTCAATATCTAACTGAGTGATGATGCATGCATGTAAAATAAGTGTAAGAATCAATTAAACTGAAGGAAAATGAGGCATGTGAAGGGAGTCGCCACAATAACGACCGTTAGTGCAAAAACAGGGTAATACATGTGACACTTTGGAAAATTGAAACAACACTTATACAAGCTAGAACAAGTTAAAAAACAATCATTTGTTCGGAAAAACAAGTGAAACAACACTCTCACAAGCTAAACAAGAAAAATCAACATAAAAAGCAGCAAGAGACTAGAAAAGCAAAACTTACCCAGAAAAGCGATGACGATTACACCAAAGGTTCCTTGATTTCCTCGATAATTGTAGAGCTCCAAGATTAAATGTGAAAATGAGCTCTAGAAGCATCGATTAAATATATTTGATCAATTTTGGGTTTATGACATGAAGGCCAAAAATCAAGGAAAAAGCAACACTTAGCGGCAGTTTCCAAAATAACTCAAGTGCCTCCTTCAGCCTGCTAAAAATGGATCCCTATTTTCTAGGGAAGATTTTTCACTTTTTTCTTTTTGTTTTTTTAGGAAAATATGCCATCCATTGGCCAAAGAGATTGTGCACTTCTGGGAAGAACCGGGCAACTCCTAGTTTCATGCACTAGGCAACTTATGAGTAGAAGGCTTCTACACAATTTCTGTCTTGAGTTGGCTATCAACTATCATTGCACAATTCTTGACCTCAAAGTTCACTATCAGCTTGGACTATGCAATTCCTAAGAGCAAGGTTGGTTGCCCTCAAGGATTGCGCAATTCTCTAAGGCAAGACCAGAACTTGATGGAAGCCAAGTCAAGAGATCGACTTGTGGGTTAAACAGTAAACCAAGTAAGAAAACACAAGCCAATATGCAAAGGATGAGGCTCAATCAAAGCACAAGTACTTGGATTAGTGTAAGATGAGCTGTTGTGATTTAGAAGGGAGGATCCAAAACAAAACATAGGAAAAAGTTTGGAGGGTGGTTGTAGCCGCTACAAAATTGGCGACACATTAGTAGAACTCTAGCTCTCTGTATCGACCTTGTCTCATGCAAAGTGAATCTAACTCTTCCGGATGTATTGTTCAATTCTTTGATTGACAGAGCTTCTTCACTAGCTTGAGTTAAAGATGTAATCCATGCCATTCTCTTTATCGGAAGCACACATACCAAGCCAATTCAAATTGAGTTGTTTCGATTAGGGATGAGGGGTATATAGATGCACAAGTAATATAAATTGTCATAGTTTTAGTTGCTCTTCTCTTTTTTGTTGCTCTACTTCTAGCAGGCCTTGAAAATACCCTAGCAAAGTCACTTTAGGAACATAAGCATTGCTTCGCTGCTAGCGAGCCTGCACAGTACCCCAGCAGAGTTACTTGCTTCACCTCCCTTCCCAGGAAGCCTTTCTCTTATTTTGCATTTATTTTATTTCTTTGTTCATTTTTATTTTTATTTTCAAATAAATGTGCATAGGCACTTATTTATTTTATGAGGTGAGAGAGAGATCCCGACTTATTGAGAGCAGAAGAGGTTATCCCTTCAGATAAGGATATTTATATATACCTTTGACATACTTGTTAAGGTTTCCCCCCTCTCCTTACTCTACTTAACTGAGTTGACAAGGGTTAACTGAATATAGAAAACTGATTAGAGTAGGGGGTACTATTTAAGAGTGAAAGCATTGTGATTCCACCAAAACTCTCTCTGAAAGGAATGTATTTTCCATCAAGGTGCCATCGACTAGAAGAAATGCAAGATTCTCATAAAGAGAGGGAATAGATAGATAACCAAGTGTTGATAGGTGTACAAGTTCTTCTTGGATTTCACCCTTCTTGTCTAAGAAGCCAAATACGGTTTCATGTGGAAACTAACCTACAGGTGCAAAAGAAAACAAGAAAACGAAAGAAGTAAGACAAAGCGAAACAAAGTAAGCAAATTAGAAACAAGAAAATCAAACACTACTCCTACTCCTAACCTAAACAACTCATTGCCAAATCACGTGAAGTGATAATTCCAATGCAACCATCGGTGTATTGGTTGGCCCATGTAGGTGAGAGCATGATTGGCAAGAAATATATGCAAGAAAACCAATCAAGAAATATACACAATGTAAACCAAAACGTTCAAAGCTTGAATGCATCCACAAAAAAGTAAATACAGAAAGCACATGAAAGGAACTTTGTGGACGTGTGATGGTGTCATGTCACATTGTGCGTGGAAGACAAGCATGTACACACCTTTGAACTTGAAAAACTTCCATTTTGCAATAGTGCTTGCTACGTATGACTCCTCCAATGCATGAGCAATAGGATCATGTGATTCTAATGGAGGATGCGAAAAATGTGAAATATATTGATTTTCAGTGTAAACAACATAGTGATGAGGAGCTTTGGGATATTCAATAGATTTTTGATCAGAAGTGGAACTAACCTCAAGGCTATGAGAACTTGACATAACCATCAGCTTGGGCTAAAGTGCCTCGACAACTTGAGGAGTTTTGAATTCATCAGGATATGGATCATCAAAGACTAGTGGCTTAGAAAGATCAATAGTAGACAAATCAAAATCATGATCAGATGAATGAATGAAAAGATCATGATAGCCACGATTAGAAAAATCAAGATGATGGATAATGACATCCTCATGATTTGATGAATCATAAAGAGGGGATGATGAAAAACGAGAAGTTTCACCCTCTAAGTTTATGGAAATGTAAGATGATATATTGGTAGGATCCAAGAAGAGAGATTTTTCCTCTCAGCAATCGAATGAAGAACTAACATCCCTTGTGTTCTGTGAATGATCGGAAATACAAAAATATAGAAATGAATTTTCACAAGGTGGAACAGAAATGGCAGAATCGTGGAAGATGTCAGGATAAAGCGGACGAGGTGTGGACAAAAGGAGATCATCATTCACTGTAGTTTCTTGTTCGGACTCCCACATATACTTATAAAAAATGATAGCGCATGTTGGTTGTTCGACACCAAATCCATCCAAAAATTGATCCTCGTGAACATCACATGTGAGATCTGAGATGGCTGAACACAACACACCAAAACTTGGAGGATCAAAGGAACCAAAGGATGGAGGCTGAGGAGATGAGACCACATGAAAACCATTGGGCTTATAGTCCAAATCTACACAGAAATCCTAAGCAGGTGGGGTAGGAAGAGATGGTGATAGACCAATAGGTGGATTCTCAACTTATCCCACCTCAATCTACATAGCTAGAGTTATTTGATGAGAAGGGGATGGGGGGTCACTTGGGACAACAACCTTGTTCATCTCAAATTTAGAAGCTCTAACACTGAGGTATGTTGGAAGAGATTCGAAATATTCTAACTCATGTGGATTCTCAGAAATGTGAACAAGATATTGAAATATTTCCTCCAAAAATTTCCAATCAAATTCACCTTTAGGAAATTCATAACAGTAATGAAGAAAATGGTCGTGAAAGTGCTTAAGACATTCGACAGGTGATTTTCGCAATTTTAAATTCTTTTGATTAAATGCTTTATGGTCATAAAAAAATGAAAGAACAACATAATTCTCTAAAAATGTGATCAAAAGAGTGTATAGAGGCTGCAGGAAATGTGTGACACCATTTCTTTGTGCACCCTTCAAACGTGAAAGAAAAAAACCCATAGGAAATGTCGTCTGAGGTGACATCATGCTTGTCACAGAAGCCAACAAAGGAAACTGTGTGCCTAAACAAGGGAGTTTCATTATCACCAGTGAACTTATATATGGACAATTCATCTATAATGTTCACTGGAACTTCAAAATCAACAGCGTGAGAGAAACATATCGGGGTTATGATTTCAACAGAAGTCATGAAATATGTGCAGAACGTCAAAATAGACTTCAAGGGGTCAACCTGTTTTCTGGCCCTCTTTCTAGTGCTAGAAATGTTGATAGTGTTGGACATGCCAACATTCAAGGTATCTACCCAATAAGAAGTCCCAACTAAACCTAAAACTGTTTCGAATAGGAGTCCTAGTAGTTGGTGGTAGTGTAATTCCTTGACTGTGGTAGCACGCAGAGGTAAGTAAGATAACTTTGGGTGGGAGAAAGTGTGTGACTCTATGGAGAGTCAAGTGTGATGCATGAAGGTTCTGACACATGGAGGGGAAAAGGAAGTGTGCCCCTTGGAATCCGGTAATAGTATGCAGCTTGAAAGGAACACATGAGAAGAATGACATCACAAGATAAAATGCATAATAGTCCACAAATTAAAGTGATGGTTAATCCAACAACACACATCCAACAAGATTCGTACAAATTGCATACAAAGTAGTTCATAAGAAAACATGTAATTTAAACAACATACATTGCTAAAGCAACTAGAATAGTCCAACTACAATAAAAACATATGCATGAAAGCATGTTGACTCTAATATTATTATTATAAGTGAAAGTGTCATCCTTACATACACCATTGACAACCACTAGCCCCAATAGTGGAACATTACAGTCAAGAACACCTGCTCCTCCAAACAAGTATACTCACTCTACACTCTAGAGAAGCCAAGGCTCATCACAATACTCCCAACCATTTTCTAAGTCAAAGCCTAGCCAAAATCTTGGCTCCCAAAAGAACGTTCTATGAGTTATGAGTTTCTATTTATAACAAAGGGTGGGGTGAGCCTTCACCCCTTGTGACTCTTTGAATGCCCTCATGACTCTTTAACTTTTTTACAAGTAACGCATTGCATAACATGATGACCTTTCACATTCCAGTAATGACACTTGGAATTTGAATTACAACATATTTACAAATAATATTACATTTTCCACATGTACCCATATAAGACAAACTAGGCTAGATACAACCTAACAAGACAAAACAATATGATTCCAAAGTTTAGGGAAATACCAACTCAGAGACGTCCACTTGGTGCTTCTCGGTCACATATTGATTCCAAGCTTGGTAATGTGTGATGATGTCCCCAAACTGCTTGATGGTGTCTTTTTGATAGCATGCTCTTGCCTCCATTGCATCTGGGTATATGGTCTTGGAACCTGTATCCAACTCGTCTTGAAGCATGTGAAGCATGGTGTTGACCATGAAAGGACCACCAATATACTTCTACATGTTATGTGCACTCAGCTCTAGGTCAACCCTAATGGTCTCTTGCCTTAGATGCTCCATGTACCCATCAATCTCTATCCAGACTCGGTTCTTGGGTCTAGCCTCGATGACAGAACCGATTGATGAGATCCTGTGTGTTCTCAATATGACATCCAAACTCTTGTACAACCATGTGTATGAGGCTTGTATGCTACTGATGAATGGAGTGAGATGCTCCTAGTTCTAGATCAACATCCAGACCTTTTCTTTCTCCATCTCTGCATGTGGATTCATCTTCTTTGGCAAGTGAAGCGGGGCCCCTTTGTACCGCATTGTCCACTCTTGCACATGGGCGATGGTAGCATGTATGTTCTTGAGAGTTTGAGCAAACTTTTTTCTCCACTGTTTTAAGCCATGCACACAAACAATTTCTTTGTGCACGGTGACATATCTGTCACATAGCTTCTGCATGGTAGTCTCAAGTGTTGATACTTTAGCAAGTATCGCTTTCCTCATCTCTACCATTGCGGAAACTACACTATGTTATTGAATTTGTTCTGCCTCTTGCCTGGAAGCATGTAGATTCTTTATCATTTGTTCGTTCTTGGCCAACAAGAACTTAACATTTGAGATCGTTGCTCTTGCATATCCCAAGGTGGCATCGGCAAGGGTAGCTGGATTCTTTCTAGTATTTGACACTATCACCCTTTCCTTCATGAATGCAGGTGACGCGTGATCACCCAGAAAGTGCTTCCTCTTTTCATGTACAATATTCTTCTGCAACTCTTCAAATGATATATTGTACACATTCATCACTGATTCATCATCAAGGAGAGCAGCCTCTCCTTGCTCGCTCGAGACTGGTTTTAACACTAGAGGTGGTGGAGACTCAGAGATGACCTTAGGTGCTCTTCGAATAAGGTCAGTGTCTTCATTTTTTGGCTCCTATTCCGACTCCATGTATATCACTCCTTGTTGGGCATGGAATCCCACCACAACATGTTTTGCGGCTCAAAGCCTAAGTTTTGAGTTGTTATTGTTGTAAAGACTCCGCGAATTGCAGGCATGAAGTGCAAATTGTATGTTAGAGTCATAGGGTTGTCCGCCCTAAGTTTTGAATGTAGTGTCGAGCTACTTGTGGTTCACAGACCATGGGATTGTATAAATAGAGTGAGGCTCTAAGTCGTAAAGAAACCGATGGATCAATGGAATCTGATGGATAGAAGAAGATAGTGAAGCATAGAGTGAGAGTCTAAGTGTCTTGGGTTATAGTAGTAGGAAGAGGCTCTGCAGCTGAGTGCGCAGAGGCCTAGTAGAGTCCATAGCTGAGTGTGTAGGCCCCTGTAGTTGAGTGCATAGGATAGAGTCTGTAACAGAAGCAAGAAAATAATAAAGAAAAGTTTTATCTGAATTCTGTGTATCTGGTCAGTGTTATTACATGTTTGATATTACTTGCAATTATATTGTTCATTTACTACGCGCACTTATATGATTTTTGAATATTGTTAAGTATAAATAAAAGTGTATAAATAAGTTTGGTTAATCACCTAATATCGGTCTGTAAGGTACAAGTAAGTGTGTGTAGTGACGTGCACGTTGGGTCAAACTGCAGACCACTTGAACCCATCAGACATCCTCAAGGTGTGGAAACCTAGTTCTAGCACCCTCCCATACTACTTCGGGTGAGACCTTAGTCCGCGCTCTGTGGACTATTGCCGAAAGGGCCAGTAGTACCGGGATTTGTTTGGCTAAATCACCTCCAAACCTGGGTCAGGCCCCAACAAGCCAACAAATGGTTCCGTTTCTGGGACCGGGATCTACATAAGGGATGTCAGATGTTGTGTCACTGGAATCCAATGAAGAAAGAAATTGAAGGGTGGTTAGACAGAAAGATTCACGAGTTCACGGAGCAAGAAAATAGAAATCCGTGAGTATCAAAGGAAGAGTGGTTGGAGCGCTACTTATATACGGAAATCCACAAAATTTTCTTTGTATCCTTTCCCTCTGAGTTGTATGAGTGGATCGCAAATCTAGCAGACAGTCAGGGAAGGTGTAGACTCGACAAACCAATTGTGTGGACTCTAGAATTAGTGCATAGACTAGAAGCATCGGAAGATAAGATCGTGCATGTTGTGGACCATTGGCTTGATCGAATTATAGGAGGATTTATCACTATGTTCGCGGTAGACACGACAGTCAGCTATGGCGAGGCGGAACGACGCTTGCTCAAAGGACCGCGAGGTAAGTACATTAAATCTTTGAACACTTGGATCAAGATGCTATTGTGTCAAAAGCGGGTTATGTGAATAAATTGATGTTTGGGGCTATGCAAAGTGGTAGGATCTATAGAAATGAAGGTAACACAGAGATAGAAAATATCCCCTTGATTTCACCTCGGCGGGAAAGTGAGAAGAGCTCGTGAAAGTTTCTCCATGGAGCGCAATCAGTTTGATAAGGCAGCGAATTCCACGCATACCAACCCCACCTACACCACCACCAGTCTCACCATCTTCATCTCCATCTCTGCCCGCACCACCTCCCCCACTACCACAATTCAACATGGCGAGCGTGATAAAATTGCCGGTATTCAGAGGAGTAGGGTACGAAGATCTAGACCAATTTTGGTTCGTGGTAAGGGTCGTATGGGAAGGATAGGGAGCCATGGATGACAATATAAAGAAGGCAACATTGGTAAGCGCATTGCAGGATCGCGCACTAACATGGTACATTAAGCATTCTAATGACCATCCAAAGGTGGGGATCACCGATATCCAGGCTGCGCTGAATAGGGAATTTAGCAGGCCAAAGTCAGAGACACACTAGATTATTTTGTTTAAGGAGATGACAATGCTTCTAGGTGAGACCCATGGGATCTGTATCAGAGACTGAAGAGTATGATTCACGAAGCCAACATGACCTTGACAGATGGGCAGCACCGTGCATGGTTTGTAGCGTCACTAACACCGCATCTAAGGATGACGCTATCGCAACAGAAGTTATCCACCCAGGCTGAAGCTTTGGAGATTGCAATGAGACTACACGAGACTCCAACACAAGATCCTGGCCTGGGAGTCCAAAAAATCCACACACAACTGCAAAATTTGTGTCTAGAAATGCAGAGTTTGGAACAGGACAAGACAACTCGGCCAGAGGCGCGTGGCGTGGTATGGTGCATAAAATGCAAAGGCTAGGGGCATGACAAGGACCATTGTCCAGTGTTTGCGAATTACTTGGCGGGAGGAGGGATGATGCCATTATGACTGGAGGCACAAGTAGGACTGAGTGCAGCGCCTGCATTATGGTGCACGATTTGTCAAATAGGAGGAAAACATGCTACGGATAATTGTCATATATTACAAAAGTATACGCAGACATCCCAGCAATTGTTTTGTAACTTCTCAAGGTCGGTAGGCCATGATGAGAACACCTGCAGAATTTATGAATTGGTGATGGATCGGACTCTTGCCTACAGAGTGTAGACCGAAATGCGAGCCCTCGACCCAAATGCGCGAATGGCATGCGCTGGATTTCAGGGTCACGGATGATATTGAGGTGGAATGGGACCAGGAAGGGGTCGCAAACAGCTGATTTGTTACAATTGTGAGGGCCAAGGCATTATGCCTATAATTATACAAATATGACGAGAGCCTCATGTTTATATTATACTCTGTTTGATCATGAGACAAAGGACTACCCTACACTGATAGTGAGGGTGCACGATAAAGGGATACTCCAGCCTCCCCCGACTCAAAATTTGCAAATGATGAGGTCTTAGCCACGCGAAGAGGACTCGAATGTAAACATTGTGCTTAGAAGCGGTATCACGACAGGAGATGACAAAGGTAAGAAACCTGGAGAAAGTGCGTGTGTTCACAAGGCTCCTACAAAGGAACCTGAATTTGATTTGAAGCACGCGAAGGAGGCATTCATGGAAGCTAAGAAGATCTTCACAAAGGCCTCCACTTCAAGTAGTAAGAATCAACTAGATCCAGAGATGGATTCTTCAATCGTCACTACCTTTTTGGAGATATGTATGAAACTGTTGCACAAAAGCAAGGCTGTGAAAGGATTGCAGGAACTTATCACTAGGTGTGCTAGGTCAGGAGAACCTCACGTAGTCCAGAAGCTCGGCAAACATACATCACGAATAGGAAGGGAAATGTAATTGACTGTGTAAATCGGGGAGTATGAAATGGGTCAAGTAATTTTGGATCTAGGATCAGACGCGAATGTGCTGCCAAAGAAGACATGGGAGTGCATGGGTAGGCCCGCTTTGCAATGGTCCCCTATTCAATTATGGATGGAAAACCAGCAGAAGATCCTACCAATGGGAATATTGCAAGTGATAACAATAGACATCAAAGGTGTGAGCACGCTTGTAGATTTCGAGGTGATAGGGATTGTCGATGACAACAACCCCTATTCCACGCTACTAGGAATAGATTGGGCCACTGATATGAATGGAGTGATAAATCTAAAGAAGCGCAAAATTATTTTTGAGAAGAAGTCACTACGCATAGTGGTGCCTTTAGACCCTGCAGAAGGAGCGCGCTACACAGAGCCAGTGCACGATGACAAGAGCGATGACAAGCTAGACTGTATCTACAAGATAACTGCTCATGAATAGGATTGGGTGAATCCTACAGCGGATAGCTGGATTTCATGGCAGCGCGAAAGCTCCTGCACATCAGACTCGAATGAGGAAACAAAACGATGGAAGAACCAGTTACACGAGGTAACCACGCTCAATTGCAACATGATGGTAAGATGATCTGAAAATGGGGCACCCAAGATCTAGTGATTAACCAATTGTGGAATTAAAAAGTGCTTGAAAATAGGTGTATGCTTATGCTTGTATTTAAAATATTTATGTGCCTTAAGTTTATTTGCTTGAACTGATATAAAACATATAACAACAAATAAAGCAGCAAATACAATTCAGCAACAAGCAATCGCACATAACAACAATATAATATGGAGTTCACCCAAACTCTTGGGCTACATCTCCTTGAGCTCTAGTCAACTCAACTAGGCTCTCTGGGATTATGGCATAAGTCCTTTTACAAGCTCCATGCTCAACTCCACTAGTTTACACTAAACACAATGGGCTTAAAACACCATCTTATCCCTAGCTCTGGAGCTCTCAAGCTTTCTGGCTCTGGCTCTCAACTCTGGCTTTGGTTCTAGCTCTTGGCTCTCGCTCTAGCTCTGGCTCTGGCTCTAGCTTTGGCTTTGGCTCTTGGATCTCAGCTCTAGCTTCTCTGAGTTCCCTCTCTCGGCCTCAGGGTGCCTCTGTAATTCACTTGACTTCAAAGTGATTCTTCAGCAACAACTTGCTGCTATCAATGGAGCTCTCTGGTTCACTCGACCTCTGAGTGACTCCAAAACTCTCTGCATTCTTTCGACATAAATTGAGCCTTCCCTTTGGATTCCTCAGCATTCAAATAGCTCTGGGCTTCTCCAAGCTGCCTCTATGCATCTAATCTCAGCCTCTGTGTGCATATCATGAGCTCTCTGTCAAGTGCCCCCTATTAATCATGCTCTCTGTGTTTTTGTGAGGCAGCCTTTCAGCTCTGTGGCTTCCACAGTCATTCCTCTATCCTTTGATCATGAGAAATCATTCTTCTTCCTCTACATTTTCCCTGCTCCTAGTGGCTCTACGTCTGACCCTCTGGCTCTCTAGCTCTGTGGCTCTGCACTTGGCCATCTGGCTCTATGGCTCTGTGCGTTACAAACATGTCATTGTTATGAAAAGCCCACTTGTAGCATGGCACAATAATTAGAGACAGTTACAAGGAATCGGGGGCCTTCCTCAGGCGAAAACCCCAAAATGTGATGAAATCCCAATACACAGAGATATACCAGAATACACAGGCAGATGTGTTAAAAACACATCATTTTCTTTTTAGTCAGACTTCAAATATATGCAATCGCATCTATACTCGCACTGGGTCCATCCTGTCATTGAAATCACAATCGCACAGGCGAGAGGAAAAAAGACCCAAATAGATGGGAAATATATTGAAAATCCAAAAATCTAGACTTTAAATAATATGCAACCACATTTATAAACCCTATCGGTTCCGTGTCGTGATCGCTAATCGCAATCGCAATAGCCCAG
This sequence comes from Pinus taeda, assembly GCA_000404065.3. NCBI lineage: Eukaryota > Viridiplantae > Streptophyta > Pinopsida > Pinales > Pinaceae > Pinus > Pinus taeda. The sequence goes on from APFE031613296.1 coordinate 46,232, forward strand.
GGTTTCTTTCCATATACCATGGAACATTGCGATGCGATCTCATATCGCCGACGCCGATCCACCAATCCGATCATCACAATCGCAAGTCAGCACCAGTGCATATCGGCGCCATCGTTGATCACATATCGGCATATCGCAGTGCTATAAGTCCTTCCCTTTTGGGTGTGTCGATCCTCCGATTGGCCAATCACCTGATCGCCAATATCGCTCATCGGCATATCGCATATGTAATGGCCCGGGGTTCCGATATCACATGAAGCCTTCCTCCAATTGCGATATGATTGGAGATCACTAATTGGGGATCCTTAAGGACTACTGCTTTGCCCTTTAACATTGCGATGCGATTTTCTTTAGAAATCTTTCATTTCTTCTAAGTCCCATTTAATAAGAAAATGCCTCCTTTTCAAAGGACAATGGGCAAGTTTCTTTTTACAATAACTTCTTCATCTAAAGTCCCTTTCACCCATTCAAATTGCATTAGATTCAAAATGAAGAGGTCTCTACAATGAGACTATTTCCAAGAGCATCCTTTGACTTTCATTTTCCTTCGTGAGGACACTTTAGACTTAGAATTCTATCCAAGATCCATTTTGGATCATGCCTTCCCACTAAAAGAACTTTTGGTCTCCAAAATACTGACATACTGATCTGAACTGTAAATGAGAGTACCTCACCCTCTTCTTTTAGCCTCCATACACTTGCCTTGCATAGTGCCTCTGAACCAAAGCCTTTGACCACTCTCCTTCCTGGATGTGCTTGTCCTCTTGGGGAAGAACTATTTTCCTCCTTGACTTCATGCAAAACTCTTGCTGAAATGGTCACAGAAGGTAGTTTGAACTTCTCTGCCTTGATCATTGATCCAAGATGGCTCAAACAAATGTGAAGTTACATCTGCTTCACAAAATTTTCATTTGTACCTGTTTGACAAGCTGTCAAGAACAACTATTAATAACAACAAAAATACAGACAACAACTGGATGGCCTAAAACTCTTGCTTCAACAAAAGAAATTGATTTTCACATCTTGTGAATACCTCCATGTCTTACATCTACATACAAATGATGGACTAGATAACAATCCCACAAAACATGCCTTTAAAACAAATGACCCTTCAAGTCAAGCATGTAGAAAAAGACCATTAGGAATCTTTTTCAAAAGATGAAACACTTCATCATTATCTCCATCTTGGAGACCAAGTTAACTTTTCCTAAGTCAAAATTACATGCATGTTACGACAAAGCAATCAACCCTTCACGTTAATTACACATACATGTTCAAATACAAGGACAACATCAACATCCTTGTGTTCATGCACATCAAGCTTATGCATGCATTTCATCCTTCAACTTTCACTTAAGCACACTGTACTTTCAAAGCTGAAATGAAATATAATGTCGCAGAAACAAAGTGAGTCTCCTACTCAACTTCTCCATTCACATTCTTGGTAAAATCCTACAACTTGCATTCCATTAACAAAGAAATGCAAATAGATGCATCAATAGACATGCAATCTTAATCAGATAAGAACTCTAGCCATTTCTCACCAATCCATTTCAATGGTCTTTCCTTTGTCTGCACATCAGCATCAACATGTGAATCATCCTGAAACACATCAACCATGGAATCTTCCTTTCCATTTCTACCATCTTCTCTTTCTGCTTTCTTCAGCTTTTGTGGAAGCATTGTTGGATTCAGAGTCCAACACTTTTCAGCAAGATTCCCTTGCTTATGGCAGCAGGTGCAACACATGTGCATCCTCTTGATAGCATGATTTGCCTTGTCCAATGGACCTGTGGCTTCTTGCTTCATTTCCTTCAAAAGCTTCCTGCATGTGGATATCCTCTTCCAACATCTAGAAACATTATGTTTATCCCAACCACAAAAGGAACATGCAATTCTTTTCCCATATCTATGTGGAAATTTATCATGCTTTGCAAAATCAAAGGGAAGATGATTAGAACCAGATTTATACCTTTCTCTTTCACCTTTGTTGCCTTCATGAGGAGGTGAATCAAATGAAGAAGTGGCTCCCTTTGGAACAACATCAGTCTCCTTAAGGCTTTCAGAGTTTCCACAAATCTCTGGTTCAAGTGTGTACTTCTGAACACCTACATCCTACAAATGATGTTTCAAGCTATTGCATTCCTCCTAAATACAATCTTCACACTTTTGAGGTAGAGGACCTACAATGAAACTCCTTCTTGGAACTGTTTCAATGGCTTTCATGGAAGCTTTGAAACTCTCTCCATAAGACTGTCCATAGCCAAGACCCAAATACTTAGGCCTTTCCTCAACCATTATTGACTCAACAATACCTTGTGCATGTTTTCCCAAGCCTTTTCCTTCATAGCCCATATTGGACATTAGCTTGGAACATATGCCTCTGGTATGCTTTTCAAAAGAACCAATATAAGCATTCTTAGAAGAATTTGAAGACAAACTGGAATGGTTTACCTCTTCTTCAAGCTGATACTTAACCAAGGCTTCTTTGGCAACAAAGAGCTGTGACTCCAACTCATGCATCCTTTTCAGGTTCATATTTGCAATATGAAGTTGCCTCTACATCTTCTGCAATTTGTCAGAAAGCAACTACTTCTCTTCCTCCATGGAATTCAACTGCTCTCTAAGTATGTTGCTCTTCCCTCCATCCTCCTACATTTCTCTGACCATATCCATCATGGTGGAAAAGTCTTGCTTCATTTCTTCATCAAAGAACCTTGTGATGAACAAGGAATTTTAGAACTCACTTGTAGAATTTGTCATTATGAAAATGAACAAAAGAACTTCAAACAAGATTAATAAAGAGATTATCTAAGAAACCTTTTGCAACAAACCTCTTGTGCTTCAAGGATTGCCTTGAGGTCCTTTGGGATGAGAAGAATTCCTTCAGCCCTTCTTCCTTCTTGTCCTCTCCTGGACTGAGCTATCAATAGCTTTCCCTTCACCTCTGCAAACTCAAACAATAGTCAGTCTGCAAACAAGCATACAATCAACCTCTAACTATTTAAACACCTTTCAGACAAGCAATCTTTGCTCTATCAATCAATCATTCTGATCTAACCTTCTTTGAAGGTAGGTTTAATCAATCTTAGGCTCCGATACGCTGATATGAAATGGGCCACTAAAGGCTTCTTTTCAAGCTTACAAGAACCTCTCCCACTTCCAAAGCTTAAATATTCCCAAGGTCTAGTGATTAACCAATTGTGGAATTAAAAAGTGCTTGAAAATAGGTGTATGCTTGTGTTTGTCTTTAAACTGTTTATGTGCCTTAAGTTTATTTGTTTGAACTGATATAAAGCATATACCAGCAAATAAAGTAGCAAATACAATGCAGCAACAAGCAATCACACATAACAGAAATATAATATGGAGTTCACCCAAACTCTTGGGCTACGTCTCCTTGAGCTCTAGTCAACTCGACTAGGCTCTCTGGGATTATGGCATAAGTCCTTTTACAAGCTCCACACTCAACTCCATTGGTTTACACCAAACACAATGGGCTTAGAACACCATCTTATCCCTGGCTCTGAAGCTCTCAGGCTTTCTGGCTTTCGCTCTCACTCTGGGGCTCGACTCTGGCTCTGGATCTAGCTCTGGCTCATGGCTCTGGCTCTGGCTCTGGCTCTTTTCTCTCGACTCTGGCTTCTCTGAGCTTTCACTCTCGACCTCTACGTGCCTCTGTAATTTGCTTGACTTCAAAGCGATTCTTTAACAACAACTCGCTATTGTCAATGGAGCTCTCTGGTTCACTCGACCTCTGAGTGACTCCAAAACTCTTTGCACTCTCTCGGAATACATTGAGCCTTCCCTTTGGATTCCTCAGCATTCAAATAGATCTAGGCTTCTCCAAGCTGCCTCTGTGCATTTTCTCTCGGCCTCTGTGCACATATCATGAGCTTTCTGTCAAGCGCCCCCTGTTAATCATGCTCTCTATGTTTTTGTGAGGTAGCCTTCTAGCTCTGTGACTTCCACAGTCGTTCCTCTATCCTTCGATCATGAGGAATCATTCTTCTGCCTCTTCATTTTCCCTGCACCCTATGGCTCTGCGTCTGACCCTCTGGCTCTCTGGCTTTGTGGCTCTATGCTTGGCCATCTGGCTCTATGGCTCTATGCATTACAAATGCATCATTGTTACGAAATGCCCGCTTGCAGCGTGGCATAATGATCAGGGATAGTTACAAGGAATCGGGAGCCTTCCCTTAGGAAAAAACCCCAAAATGGGACGAAATCCCAATACAGAGAGATATATCGAAATACACAGGCAGACGCATTAAAAACACATCATTTTCTTTTTAGCCATATTTCAAATATATGCAATCGCATCTATACTCCCATCGATTCCATCCTATCATCGCAAAACATGATCGCATAGGCGGGAGGTCAAAAGACCCAAATACATGAGAAATATATTGAAAATCCGAAAATCTGGACTTCAAATAATATGTAGCCGCATTTATAAACCATATCAGGTCTGCACCCTAATCGCATATGGCAATCACAATGGCTCGGGGGTTCTTTCCATATACCATGGAACATTGCGATGCGATCTCATATCGCCGACGTCGATCCGCCGATCTGATCATCGCAATCGCAAGTTGGCACCGTCGCATATCAACGCCATCGCTGATCACATATCGGCATATCACAGTGCTATGGGTCCTTCCCTTTTGGGTGTGCCGATCGTTGATCCCTCGATCTGCCAATCACCCGATCGCTACTATCGCTCATTGGCATATCGCATATGTAACGGCCCGGGGTTCCGATATCGCATGAAGCCTTCCTTCGATTGCGATATGATCAGAGATCGCTAATCAGAGATCCTTAAGGACTGCTACTCTACCCTTTAACATTGCGATGCAATTTTCTTTAGAAATCCTTCATTTCCCCTAAGTCCCATTTAATAAGAAAATGCCTCCTTTTCAAAGGACAAGGAAAATTTTCCTTTTACAATAACTTCTTCATCTGAAATTTGTTTTTGCCCATTCAAATTGCGTTAGATTCAAAATGAATAGATCTCTACAATGAGACTATTTCCAGGAGCATCCTTTGACTTTCATTTTCCTCTATTAGGACTCTTTAGACTTAGAAGTCTATCCAAGATCCATTTTGGATCATAAGATCACTGTGCTGCGTGACAATAGAGATAAGGGATCTGCCTATGTACAATAGGTTGACAGTGGTGGATGAATTCCTAAACAAATTTGAGAGCGAAGTGCCAGAACAGCAGCAGTTTGATGCTCTGAAATGGGCACTATGTACTACGCCTGCAAGGTGGTGGGGTACACACTAGCAGAGTTTCGGGGACTGGCGTAGATGCAGAAAGATGATGTGCTTACGATTTGGGAAGCCTCCAATGAGGATGGAAGCCAGGTAGGGTGGATGAAACAACCTATGTACCCAACTTTCTAGAAGGGTACAAGCATATGGTACGTAGCCTGCACAAACACATACCACTATCATGATAGGAAACAAGAAAAACAAGTGGAAGCAGGCAGGGAAAGTGCACGAATGACAAAGTATGATAAGACCTAGCGCGCCGAAAATCATACATGGGGAAGCCTTCGACAAGGTGTGTGAAGTGTTGAACAAGGTCCACCATGTGACATGCACCGACTGGAACCTGCACATACCAGCAGTTGTGTGGGCTTATAGGACCATGTGCAAAACTCTAACCACGCAAATGCTTCCAAAGTTGAAGTATGAAGCAGGGGCTGAAATCCCTATGGAGCATGTGAAGCTGAGTCCACACATAACAGCACCCATAGATATGATGGTCCGTGCAGACCAGAACGAAGAAATCACACAGCTATGCGAAACAGAACATATAAGACTTAAGGAAGAAATCCGATGGGGAAAATTTAGACTTCGCAAACTTGAAAAAGACCGGGTACGGCTAAGGGAGAAAAGTGCTTTAATGGACGCAGAGGTCAAGAAGCTGGAAAACGAAATGAAGGAAGCATTTCTCATCGAACAACTGAGGATGGTAGGGTAAGGTGCATACAGTCATACTGACAAATTGGAAAACTATCGCCGTGAATTGGTTAGTTTGCTACCGTGGCTAAGACTGCATCTCGCCAAACATAGTGACCAGGGGATTCTCTGCGAACCATGGTGTAGGACAAGATGAAGCCCCACATAGGTGATGCGCTCACCTGACTAGCCGTAGGAAGGATAGTCTTAGTGCTCCAGGCAGTTGAAAGGGAGCGCGGGACTATAAAATATTATGCCTGGGAGCTGCGTTATATTGAAGATGCACGCAGAATCAGAACATCACAGGGCTCGTAACTGCGCATGGAGGGTTGCATTGCCACGTGGGTTGGCTGGGAAGTGACTGTTGGTGTCACTATTCATGATGGGATGTCCGATCTGAGGCCAAATGGAGTGAGCAGCGAGCATTTCAGATGTGATTTATGGGCAATATTTGGGAAAATCTGCTGCCAAGAAAGCATTAATGCCCCGAAATTGGGGGAATGGTCAAATTCAAATTCGAAAGGTGCTATAAAACTCACAGAGTTGGCCAGCGAACAACACTTGGTCATTTGAGAATTGAGCATTTGAGTAGAGCACAGAGTGTTGAGAGTCGAGCGATAATTGAGCTCCTAAGTTCACAAGAGACATAAGATAGTCTAGAGATGATGACGGCCATTAAGGATGGGATAGGAATTGAAGAGGTACCCGCCAGCGAGGCCACATAGACCCAATTGGTGGGGGATGTCCCAGAAGGCACCGAGGTGGTAATAGAAATCCCCAAATCACAACGAACACCACGGCCCAAGAAAGATAAACAGGTAATGGATCCAATACCCATGTCCCAAGGAATCTGTGGCACAACAAACTCTCCATGGAAGAGAAGGGGAAAGTAGTCACCATAGAAACAAATGAGGAAGAAGAAGACTTACAGGCCCTGATCGCCGCAGCGGAAGAAGAAGAAGTGGAGGAGGATATCCGACCATTGCGCTTTGTAACAAAACTACCAGCATATGTCCCTCCGCGGAAAGGGAAAACCAAAGTGTTGAAGAACCTAGATGAAACGAAAGCTCACTCCAGACCCCGCTCCTCCCCGATGGCATTATATTTGAGGGTATGCACCTAGGCCGCATACCAAAAATGAAATTTGAAGACTGGGACCTCACTGATAGTGAGAATTTCCTACACCTAGAGACCATGAATTTAATGAAGCAGAACACTGAGGAGGCAATGATAACGTTAGAGCCGTGAAAATGGATGTGCGGTGTGGAAAAGGGCATGTTGTTGCACTTGTTATGGATACTGCATTTCCACCACACGCCCATCACCATTTTTGTCATCAGGCAGCTACTCTGCCTGGTGCATGATGGCTATTTATGGCTGGAGGAGCCTATTCCCATCACGGCATACCTCATTCATAGGATTTCTCAGCTCCCCTGTAAAGGAAAGGACCCTGCGACTATAGCCAAGAAAGGTAGTGATTTGGCCCTTGCAGAAGCCATGAAGGCAAAATATACATTGGAGAAGAAGAAGAGGGACTACGTCATCTCAAGCATCAAGGACAAAGGGGTGCATGTGGTGACCCAACTCCTAGCCAACAAAGTTATGAGAAAATCTTACACCGATGAGGTACCAGCGCCGGTGGTCGCACTAGCCGAGGAGTGCACAAAGGGGGTCCAATTCAACTGGGCCGAATTCCTCTACGAGGAGTTTTTGATAAACTATCGCGAAGCCTAAGAGCAGGGTAAGACCTTCCACTACACATGGTTTCTGTTATCCATACTACTCATAGTGGGAGAACTGTCGGAGGACAATCAGTTCCCCAACATTGACAGAGAGTTACTAGAGGCCATGAAGTACACTTTGCTCTGGGCCGCCAAGGATGCGAAATGGATTCGCGACATCAAAATTTTCTAGGTTCTCATGGAGGCAAGTATCCGGATTTGGATCAATAGGAGGATACGATGATCACCTATGGTGCACAATAGTCTATAGAGTTTTGCAGACTTCAAAGCTAATATGCACAACATCTATATTAGGGCGCGAAAGGGTCCAGTGAAGCAGTGGATGAAGCTACCATATGTAGCCACTAGGGATGCGATCTTTACTATATTGGAGACATGGCCTCCCAAGTGGCGCACCCAAGATTTCGCGGAACTAGAGAAAGCGACAGCACAGAAAAAGAAGGATGATGCCAAGCTGTGCATCACCCAACTGGCCGAGAGAAGGTGGAACGAAAAAGTGGCAGCTGAGGTAAGGGCAGTGCGCGAAGTGGCACATAAATCTGAGGAGCAAAAGAAGGATGTAGAAGCAATAGTAGTAGCGTAGACAGTAGAGGTAGCAACAATACGGGCAGAGGAGGGCCAAGCAACGTCCTTAGGGTAGGAGACAGAGGACACATAAATAGAAAAAGGGAGCATGAATCTAGGGACCATGTCCACATAGCTCAAATGGTCACGCATCCAAGAGTGATCGGGTCCAAGGAAGAAGGTTAAGGCTTCAAAGCTGGCAATTGACGCGATCACCTTAACCAAAGGTGATCTCCGTGACATTGTCGAGATGGTTCGCGATGTCACTAGTGAAGTGCTTCAAGAGTTTATGACAGAGCACCAGACTATGTTGGGGGCCCTCAGGGCACAGCTACAAGAGCTACAGGTGTGTCCCCCTTAGGAAGGTACCCTGTCTACCCATGTCATAGTCGGCACTTCAGTAGCAGAGTAGATGTTGTGCATAAGGATGGCCCACATAATAATGTTGCCAGAGGGAGCATTATAATCGTCAAATGCAATGGATCATATGTCACTTAGCATGATGAAAGACCTTGGCCTTAACCTGGCTGCCCTTCCCCGGGAAACTCTATATCAGTTATAGGATGGGATAATGGCAAAGTTGTGGGCTAGGGAGAGCCGTGCGATCCAGGTTCTTAACGAGCATAAAATTAACATAGAACAGCTCAGCTTGCAGTGTGACAAGTTGGTGTCGCAGAATCAACATTTGGTGCACACGGTAGATGACACTTGTCGACGCATCTCGGAGCTAGCCATTGTAATAGATCTACCAACATAAGTGTGGATCCACAGTTTGGCAAGTGGAGTTCGTGACACAAGAGAAGAGATGACAAGGGTGCAGCTAGAGCTTAATCTCCGGATCGTCGAGCTGCAGTTGAAGGCACAACCTTCCACTCCCATGGAAATCAGAGATAGCGGCTGGAGACAGAGGCACGCAAACTCTAGTAGCAGCACAACAGCATCAGAGGGACTGTGCAAATAGTAGTCCTCACTCAGCGGCTTGCGAGGATGCAGCAAGCCAAGGCATTAAAGGAGTAGGTGGACGCGGCGCGCCATAAGGAAGTTGTTCTCAAAGCACACATCTAGCCATGGATTGATGAAGCCTTCACAATCATGGTAGATATTGAAGGAAAGCTTGCAGAGATTCACGGGATGCATGCATAGATGCAGGGCAGTACACTGAAAATAGAGATCTCAGAAGAGAGAATGCAGTAGGTTCAACAAGCAACATCTCAGTATGCTGCAGACATCAAGACCGTTTAGCACCAGCTGGAGGGACTCCATGCCAAGATTGCCACATTGATAGAGTGACTCAAGGGAGAGTCATGATGTATGTGTTGGGGGTTGTTGGGCATGGAATCCCCCCACAGCATGTTTTGGGTCTCAAAGCCCAAGTTTTGAATTGTTATTGGTGTAAAGACTCTGTGAATTGCGGGCGCAAAGCGTGAATTGTATGTTAGAGTCATAGGGATATCCGCCCTAAGTTTTGAATGTAGTGTCAGCCTACCCGTGGTCCATGGACCATGGGATTGTATAAATAGAGCGAGGCTCTAAGTTGTAAAGAAATCGATGGATCAATGAAATTTGATGGATAGAAGAAGATAGTGAAGCATAGAGCAAGAGTCTAAGTGTCTTGGGTTGTAGTAGTAGGAAGAGACTCTGCAGCTGAGTGCGAAGAGGCCTAGTAGAGTCCGCAGCTGAGTGTGGGGACCCCTGCAGTTGAGTGCACAAGGTAGAGTTTGTAACAGAAGGAAGAAAATAATAAAGAGAAGTTTTATCTAAATTCTGTGTATCTGGTTGGTGTTATTACATGTTTGATATTACTTGCAATTATACTGTTCATTTACTGTGCGCACTTATATGAATTGTGAATATTGTTAAGTATAACTAAAAGTGTATAAATAAGTTCAGTTAATCACCTAATATTGGGATACGAGGTACAGGTAAGTGTGTGCAGCGACATGTGTGCTGGGTCGAACCGCGAACCACTTAAACCCATCAAACATCCCCAAGGTGTGGAAACCTGGTTCTAGCACCCTTCCATACTACTTCGGGTGAGACCTTAGTCCATGCTCCATGGACTGTTGCCAAAAGTGCCAATAGTACCAGGATTTTTTTGGCTAAATCACCTCCGAACCTAGGTCAGGCCCCAACAAGCAAACATTTCTATCGGTTTCTCAATCTGTTGAGCAAGCTCCTAATCCTTCATTTGTTCACCATCTTCCTCAACTACTAGTTTTTCTAACTCCTGAACCTATATGGGAAATGTTTTCTCCATCATCATGCCTTGCCTTTATTCTTCCTCTTATTTTTTCTTCACTTCCCTTTCTCTCCTCTCAGCTCTCGCTCTTCCTTCAACTTCTTCTCTATCTCTTGCAACTTCAGTTATGCTTCCTGCAGCCTCTACTTTTCTCTCTTCCTTCACTCTTCTCTCTTTATCCTTTACTCGCTCTCTGCCTCTGCTACCAAAGTTGCTTTCTCCATGATAGGATCTAAACTCATCTTGTAGCTTTTCTCTGCCTCTATGTTCTTAGCAATCTTCCTCTTTCCCTTATCCTATGTTGGATTGTTGCTTATTGTGGTTGTTGTTGTTGCTTCCTATGTTGCTGCTACCTACAGAGTAGCCTTCCAAGATGTGGCTATATTGACTGGCTCGTGGAGCTTGGAGTTATTGTAACAGTACCTCTAAGGTTCCTTCTCATGCCAATGGAATGTCCCATGGATCCATGGATAATACACCTTCACAGAGTGGTTCTTGGAAATATTGTGGGGATCATACAGATTAAAGCCTTTGGTGCCAAACTCGAACTTCAATATCTCCTTAGCTTCAACATCTACATATTTTAAGCTCTTAATCTTGTACAATCAGATCCTTAAAGGAAGAGTGAGACATGGCTCTTCTTCTTCTTATGAAATCCTATTGATAACCCTGTGGACAGGTGATATGAGACCTCTTGAAAGACTAGCTTGTTTGTGGCATACCTTGGTAGAACATGCAGAGGCTTCTCTCCACCAAACAATCTAATGATGTTACCACCAAGTGAGGGATACCAATCTATAATGTTAAGAATCGCCTCCATTGGTTCTCGAGACATGCAAGGTGGATCCTGCTCAAATATAAGCTTATACAAAGAAAGGATGAAATTGTTAGTCAACCTTAACATTACTTCTTGGTAGGTGCGGTCAAAAAGAAACTTACAATCAATGTTGACAGCAATCTCTTTCAACTTCCATGTCCAGCTCATGCTAGGAAACTGTTGTTGGGCACATAATGCATCTCGTAATTATGTGGACATGTAGAATATTGCTTTCTCGTCCTTGGGAAGATTCCTAGCATTAGCCACATGGATTTTCAACTAATGAGACAACAATTCCAACCTGTTGAATGACCTTCCATCACTCATCAACTGGTCTAGTACAATTACCCAACCTTTAGGAAAGGTCTTTTTTCTCTCTTGACCATATATTCGACATGCAAATATGGTCAAGAACTAATAAGCCTTCTTGAGAGACTTTATCTTGTAAACATGATTGGGTGTATGTCTGAACTATGATGACTCTTTCACCTAGCTCTGAACTATATCTCTTGTTTTCACCTAGTTGTGGGCAGGGAAAATTTTAAGAACCCCCCCTAAATTTATAAGTATAATAAATGGGCGAATCTCCATGGTATATGGGAAAAATGGAAGGCGATTTTATCAATAATATAAT
>APFE031613296.1:59075-76575 GCA_000404065.3 Pinus taeda
ATGGATTCACTTAAATAAAACCTATTCTTGAAAATGGGCGAATGGAAGGTTGTAACTCCTAATTTCAGGGGCTAAATTTACCTTTTTTACCCTCTCCCTTAAAATAAGGTGGGCTATTTGAGGTGATTTGTAAAAATGTACTATGATACAAAATATTCGCCCACTAAAAATTTAAAATCCCTTAATTTCGCCAAAGGGCGAATAGTCGCCCCTAAAATTTTCTATGGTTGTGGGTTTCATAGAAAAGTGTATCCATGCACCTCACCGATTGAGGTAAATGATACATCTGCTGAAAGGTCTATGTCCTAAAGGTGGCAAGCTCTATCCTACTAGCAGTGCTCAATGTCATAGTCTCTGGATCTATGTGTGAGATAATCCAGTTGATAATTTCCACACATGGGAAGGTGGGGTACCATAATGAATCCTTGAATAAACCTGACCACTGGATACTGATTTATACCTGCTAGTCCTCTAAGTCTTCCTTGATGTCCTCTACAAAAGTATCCTTGATTAACCACCATGCTGACTTTGTTCCCTTTTCAATGAACAACTGAGTGTCCGCATAAACTAGTAGATTAAATGATGTCTTCTCAACTGCTTCCCAAATTCTACTCGTGACAGTTTCCTTTGATGTAGCTCTCTTGGAGGCCATGTTAGTTGTAACTCTGAGAGAGATTCTCAACAATTGATGTACCTAGATACAGAGAGGACGCTCATGGTAGGAAAATGTTAGCTTAAAACCTAAGCAACTTCAAGATAAGACTAGGCAACAAACCAGGCTAATGTTGGGATAGACTTCACAATTATGGATCACAAAGGTCACTAGTTGCCTGTTGCGGTTGCACATTGTGTAGTCCCAGTAGTCAGTGGGAGGCTTGTTGACTGGAACTCCACAATGTGAAGCTCAGTCTTGGGCCAGGGCTAGGCGAGATTGTGCATTGTAGAGTCTTAGTGGCTAAGGTGGGAGGCTTTCTCCTGGAACTACATAGTGCATAGTTGGAACCAGACCAAGGAAACCTATGCACAATTCTAGAATCCAAGGCATACGCCTTGAGCTCCCGGAATGCATAGTTCATGGAAGAGAGTGCTAGATCCAGGCAAGCGAAACCCAGATCTGCCCAATGGGAGTGTGAAATCAAACAAATATGAAGGTTGGTGTGATGTTAAGTGTATATCTAATTGACTGATGATGCATGCAAGTAAAACAAGTGCATGAATCAATCAAACTGAAAGAAAACGAAGCATGTGAAGGGAGTCACTGCAACGACGACCGTTAGTGTAAAATAGGGTAATGCATGTGACACTTGTGAAAGGCAATGAAAAGATTGAAAAAACACTTCTACAAGATAAAATAAGTTAAAAATCTAGTATTCATTCAACAAAACAAGTGAAACAACACTTTCACAAGCTAAAAAAGGAAAAAATTACCCAAAAAAGCGACGACGATTGCAATGAAGTTTCCTTGATCTCCTTAGGAATGCCAGATCTCCACGATCAATTGTGAAAATGAGCTATGGAAGTGTCGATTAAATAGATTTTTTCAATTTAGGGTTTATGATGCGAAGGCTAAAAATAAAGGAAAAAGAAACACTTGGCGACAGTTACCAAAATAACTCAAGTGCCTCCTTTAGGCTGCTAAAAGTAGATCACTGTTTTCTAGGGATTACTTTTCACATTTTTCCTTTTGATTTTTTGGGAAATGTATCATGTATTTCTTAAAGAGATTACGCAGTTCTAGGGAGAATCGGGCAACAACATAGTTCATGCATTAGGAAACTTCTGAGAAGAAGGATTTTTTGAAATTTCTAGGCTAAGTGGCTATGGGTTGCCTCTCATGCTCTATGCAATTTCCTAGCTGAAGGCTGGTTGTCAACTAGCACTGCGAAATTCTTGAGCTCAAGGCTCACTGTCAACTTGGACTAAGAAATTCTTGAGAGCAAGGCTAGTTTCCCTGAAGGATTACGTAGTTCTCTAAGGAAAGCCAGAAACTTGATGGAAACCAAGTCAATAAATCAACTTGTGGGTTAAACAGTAAACCAGGTAAGCAAAAAAACCCCAAGATGCAAAGGATGAGACTCAATCAAAGCACAAGTACATGCATCAGTGCAAGATGAGTTATTTTGATTTAGAAGGGAGGTTCAAAAATGAAGCATAGGCAAAATTTTGGAGAGTGGTTGTAGCTGCTACAACAAAAACTCATGCTCTCATCAAAGGATGGTTCACATTGATTTTTGTGGACAAGGGGGATACCTCCTAGGTCCTCTCTAAACCTTGGCACATTGACTCTACTCCATTACTTCTCAAAAGATGGAACCATCATTTCGACCCAAACAAAGAACGAATGGATAAAATACTGGTTTAGATTCATATTCCAAGCTTCCCTATGATTTTCTCGATCAAAATTTCCCTCATGATGATAGGTTCAAACCTGGTTGAGATATTTGACGTAGACTTGACCTTTTTATAGACCGAATAATGGAAGGTTGCGAGGGTTCTGGGGCTATTAAATGTATATGCGAGTTTATGTAGAGAAAATGCTATCACATACAAAGGAACAAAATACAAGCAGACTCTGTACTATGAGGGTATCCCTTTCAAATGTAGAAAATGGCATCAATATGGTCACATTGTCCATCACTGCAAATTACCATCCATTGGTAGGAAACATTTAGGGAAAGCACAACAAGGGCCATAACGTGATCTGACCCCTATGGCATAAGAACCCTCCCTACACTTTGTCCCGACCATAGAATCAATTGAAGATATGCTAATATCTCTTTCAACATCCCCTTCAGATTAGATAATATAGCAGATTCATCAACAACATATGCATAGGTATCCAGACGTGATCACAAACCTAGAGAATGTTACCTCGACCAAGGAATAAGCATTTCTCTCAGGTATATGTCCTCATCCCTCTATATTTGTTTCTTTGGATCACTCATCTCCTCGTTTTGGTTTTTTTCCGTTGGTTGGGATCAGTCCAGGGTTATTATATATGTTAGCCAACCATTTTTAACCTATGCTATATTCTCTCTCCCTCTCTTTCCCCAACCCATGCACATATCTCAAAGTATTCGCCTTGAAGGAAAAAAGGGTTAAGCCTAACCCACCTAGTCTCTCCATAAACCACCTAACTTGACAACCAATCTTGATCACCTAACGGTTACTTGATCAATGACTTTCAACTCCTCTATAACATTCAAGAAGTATAGGCATTAGAGTTTCATGAATTTAAGAATAAAAATTCATTTACTGTGGAGGAGACACTCATAGACTACACGAAGGACCCTCTCAAAGGAAAAGGCATTTTCTCTTCACTGTCTGCCAGTCCCCAAGGAAATAAGATTACCCACTGAGGCTTGGGAACCATGGACCCATCGTTAGTGCACTATCCTATCCATGGCGGTGAGATGGACGATCAACATGTAATGGGATTAGGTCTAGAAGACCTGCTAGAGGAATTTGTTAGGTTGATTCTTCCCTCGAGCTCACCCAACCCTAAATATGGTCATTTCTCTACTCTTTTCAAGGCCCCCTCTTCTGGTAATTTTGGATCTACTTCTTATACATATCAATGTGAAGATGCAGCTCCCTTTCATAATTTTATGCAAACAAAGGATTTTTCTTTGAAAATATGATTTCTAGAACTCTCGGCATCCCTAGCTTTACATGCAACTCCTTGATTTTGTCATTCTTACAATAAAGTCAACATGTTCACTTCACTAGTTATTTATCTCAATTCCCACTCTTCATCATCTCTAGATCCGTCCATGTTTTGATTCCCCCATCCTCCAGTCCTTCCCTCCCTTAATTGGCTAATTTCCCTCCTCTCTCCTCTACCTCTCCTTATCTTAGGTTTCAGCAAACCCTCCCTATTCCTTATAATCCACCCATCTCCCATGGAAGTGTTGGACCCTCCTCACAGGGGATCATCAACCCCATCCATCTCTTTGAACCCTTTCTCCCAGTCCACTCTCCCCTTTTTCCTTTCCCTCTCCCTCCAATGACCCAAAAATATCCAAAGCAGCTCCCACCCCTAGTCTTTAACAAGGGTCTAACTCCCCCCTTGAATCCATTAATCCCTCCCCCTCCTCTCCCCTTGTGCCTTTTGGTTACCCTAAAAGGAAACCCCATATGTCTATCAAACACCTCCCAGGATCAAATTCCATATTGCTTGGGGAAGACATTGAAATTAACCAAGTGCGTCACATGACCGAACATATGCTAGTTGGCCATGCTAAGGGTTGACGTCTTAGTCAAGCCACGATTGAATACTGGGTGAAGAAAGAGTGGGAATCTAATACGAATAAATTGTTGTAAACTCATGCTCTGGTCAAAGGATGGTTCAAACTGATTTGTGTATACAAGGTGGATGCCTCCTGGGTCCTCTCTAAACCTTAGCACATCAACTCTATTGCACTACTTCTCAAAATTTGTAGCCCTCATTTCAACCCAAAAAAATCAAAAATGGAAAAATTCTTGGTTTGGATTCATATTCCAGGCCTCCATATGATTTTTTGCACCAAAATTTCCCTCGTGATGATAGGTTTGAACCTAGATGAGCTCTTTGATATAGACCAGGCCTTTTTGTAGACCAAAGAATGGAAGGTTGCAAGAGCTCTTGTGTTATTAACTCTACATGTGGGTTTATTAGGAGAACTAGATATCACATGCAAAGGAAAAAAAATATAAGAAGACTCTGGGATATGAGGGTATCCCCTTCAAATACAGATGATACCATTAATATGGTCACATTGCTCGTCACTGCAAAATTCCATTCACTGGAAGGCAATGTTTAGGGAAAGAAAAACAAGGCCCACAAGGCGATCTTAACCCTATGGTAGAAGAACCCTCCCTACACTCTGTCCCAACCACATAATCAGTTGAATCTATGCTAATCTCCCCTTAGACATCCCCTTCGGATTAGACAATAGATAAAATTCAACAACAACATATGGATAGGCAACCAGATGCGATCAAAAACCTGGAGAATGTCGCCTCAACTAGGGACCAGACATTTCTTCATCCCTCTCTATCTGTTTCTTTGGCTCACGCATCTCCTCATTATGGTTTGTTTATATTGGTTTGGATAAGTCTATGGTTATTACGTTTGTTAGCCAACCCTCTCTAAGCTATGTTACAGGCTCTCTCCCTCTCTCGCCCCACCCCACATCCTCCACCATCCCTTATTCAATATTTGAATCCTCCTCTTTACCAGGTTCATTTGAACCTGGATATTTCATTCAACCTTAATAATCCAACCCTCTACTTCCTTCCAGAGGCCTCGACTTCAATCCCCTTGACATCTCAACAAGGAGAGGTTGAGGTTGACGATCCAAATTAGTGTATGCTTAGAACAAAGCCCTAGTCAATATGGCGTCAAGGAATCAAATCTCCATTGATGAGGCACTTAGAGGAGTGATTACCCCCAAGAAAGTTCCCAAATGATCATCCTCTCACAGACAAACAATTGGCCCTACGAAGGCTCGTTGAATTAGAAAAAGTGGTTATGATTCTTCTATAGAAAATTTTAGGGGTCGGAGATATCATCTCTGGTATATTGCAAAAAATATTACCAAGATGGAATTTCATATGCACTGATCCTAGGGATCACTCAGGGGGTAAAGCAACATAATGGAACCCTCATTTCATCAATTTTATAAGTTTTGGGGGGATGGAATCTATCATTGGCCTTAATTTTAACTTTGTGAAAATAACTCACGACATCCTCATTCTCAACATCTAAGGTCCCCTCAAAACAAAATCCCTTCTCGGATTCACTATCCTAGAAAGCATGTATGAAGGAAGACAATCTTATAATAGGAGGGGATCTTAATTTTTCAATTAGAGAAGCAGAGAGCTAGGGGCCTAGAGCATAGGCTAATCCAAATTCATAATTCTTCTCCAAGTTTATCCAAAATCATAACCTTATTGACATTGACCTTATCAAACTCAAACCTTCATGGCGCAACAAAGAATAGGGGAGGACTATATTGTAAAGTTACTTGACTTATTCCTATTGACCGAGCACTTGGTCAACAACCTTACTCTAATTAGGTAATGTATTGGAGAAGGTGGAGGATCAAGCCACTCCCCGATATTCTTGGAATTCAAAGACTTAGGGAAGAAACCTCCTAGCCACTTAAAATTCAACATGATCTAGCTTACTGATGGGAGATTCAATGGTTTGGTAAAAGAAACTTGGAGACCTTTTAACCTGTGATCAATTGATACTACTAGAAGACAATTTTCCCAAAATCTCAAAATAGTGAAGGGAGCCACCATAAAATGGTCAGTGGAAAAAAGTAAAATGGATGCTCAGGAACTTTGCAAGGTTGAAGCATAAATAAAGGCCATATTAGAAGCTCCAACATAAGGCCATGGATTAGAGGAATTAAAGTTTCTCCTCACCTAGCTATAAGTCGAGAAGAAAAAACTCCTAATTGACATAGAAGAAACTTGGAGACTAAAGGGTCAAGCTATATGGCTAGAAGTGAGAGATGAGAACACTAAATTTTTTCAAAATTACACAAAGGGAAGAGATATGATAAACACCATATGGAAGCGTAGGGACTCAAAAGGGAATTAAACCTCCTATTTTGAGGACCTCACCTCAATGGGGATCAATCATTTCAATTATATTTTCAAAGAACCCCAAAGGGCCTCAATAATTGCAGTGGTCAAATTGGCTCCATTTTTTCCCATCTTCTTGGCTCTACATGACAATGAGACGCTGATGGAACCTATCATGGTTGAAGAGCTCAAGAAGGTTATAAGTGGACTCCAAAATGAGAATAACTTGGGGCCACACGGATGGACAGATGAATTATTCTGAGATTTTTATGGGATATTAGAGGATGATCTCCTTAAAGTCAATGAAGAATCTAAATCTTCTAGTCACATCCTAACTTCCTTCAACTCCAACTTCCTAGCCCTCATCCCCAATTCCAATGACCCCTCCTCTTTTGATGACTTTTGCCTTATTTCTCTTTGCAACTGCATTTACAAAATTATAGCCAAAACCATTTCCCTTAGCCTCAAACCCATCCTATCCAAGTCTATTTATGAAGAACATTTTTCCTTTCTGGAAGACATACAAATTCACGAGGCCATACTTGTGGCCCAAGAAGGTCTCCATAGTCTCAAAACAATGGAAGTTGAAAGGGGTCATTCTGAAAATCGACCTTCCCAAAGCCTTAACAAGATGAAAATGTAAACACCAAATGAGCTCAAATTTGTTATTGGTTTTTACCTTAGCTGAGAAGGTAAACACCAATAACAAACTTGATCCTTTCATGACCACTCTCACTTGGCCCCCAAGTCTAGAAAATCCATGACACTCTTACTTTTCTTCAAGTTTAATGAGAAGGTAAACACTTTCTAGTAACAAACTTGATTCTTTCATGGTGCTCCCACTTATCCCTAAGTCTAGCCAAGCAAAGATACTCTGACTTTCTCCCAAACCCAACCAAACTAAGATATATTAGGAAAGTAAAATTTTAACAATCATCAATCCTTCTAGACTCATCTTCCAAATACTCCCATGGATATAGCTGACAAATCCCTACTCTAAAAGCACAATTCATTGCGGATTAAAATACAATCATGCTTAAAATTCATTCCAAGATCCTACTTTTTCATTTCTTCATACAACCAACACTATCTCATTCTCACTACCCCAAGCTTAGCAAACTCTCTTCAATAAATTCCATTCAAATAAATGGAAACAAACTATGCCCAAACTAATACCAATTGCAATTGCAACAACTATGGGACAACTCTAGCTTTAGAAGGTGGCAAGGAGTCCTTATCAGACTTTGTACCAATTCCTATTCCAAATGCAATTTCCACAACCCCATGGGATAAAGAAGATGAACATCTCATTATCTGGATGATAAAGTTCTGATGCATAGAAGAGGACAACATTTTAGACAAAAGTTAGAAACAATGGGTGTTTCTGGCACTTTGTCATCTAGAGAATACACTGGCAACAATTGAACTCTTATAGTCATTTCCCTTTGGTGTATTTTCTAGAGAACATGTCATCAACAATTAAACTCTTGTAAAAAATATGTGATAGGTTAATCCGATAATGCAATATAAGTCAAAGCGGAATACTATAACCTACTTCTACTATCAATTTGTGGAAGTTCAAAGATCGAGTTGAATAATATAACCAAAAGAAGAAGAATCAATGGCACGATACAAATGAAAATACTTTGGGGAAATCCTTAGATAAAAACCCCACACTATTGTATTATCATACATGGTGGAAATACAGAGGAATTATACAAAGCCTTAGCTCTCACTGCTAGCCAGCTCTCAATACAATCCTCATAGATGCTCATAGGCAATCTTGGCTTGTCTCCTGCCCTCCTCTCTACCCTCCAAGCTCCTATTTACTTGTGTTTTTCCTTGTGGATGATTTTCCTATTACCAAGTTGAAAACCAAGCCTTCAAAACTACGCAATCCTCAAGTATGAATCCTTGACTGCATGCATGAGTTTTCTCCATGATAAAACACATGCGACTGATAGTACATTGTCCTGAATATTTATCTCAACTAGGTCTTTCTCATAATAGACATGCATGAGTTTTTGATGAGGGAATCTTTAGTTAACTGGAGTAGCACTAGTTGAGTGCATTAAGGCATCAACTGACTGTTAACTCACTATTAGTTCCTCAAATAGTTTGGAACTAATTTAACTGGACTTAACTCAGTGAACTAAGTTAACTAATAACACTCAAAATAAACTCAATCTTATCTCCTTAATTTAAGGGATAACTCTTGCATGACTTCAGAAAGACTTCTAACTTGAATTTCTCCAACTAATTAATTTAAAATAAATTAATTAATTATTTCCAAGTAGCTATTAAGACAAAATTCAATTTTAATTCACAATTTAATTCAAGGACAAATTAAATTAGAATATTCTTGTTGCCATATTTCAACACTCCCTCTCATCAAGAAAAGGATTATCTGCCACCCCGATCCTGTCTCTATGGAACTCAAATTTACACTTTGACAATGCCTTTGTCAAAATGTCAGCATCTTACTCCTCTGTCGAAATATACTGCAACAACATGATCCTCCTCGCTACATAGTCTCTGAGATGATGATACTAGATGTCGATGTGCTTGGACCTATCATGAAATATTGGATTCCCAGAGATTTTGATACAACTCTGATTATCACAATAGATCATAGTTGGATCCATCCTCTGATCAAACAAACCAACTAGGATTTTCCGCATCCAGATGGCCTCACATGCTGCCTAACTTGCAGCCATGTATTCTTCCTCTACCAAGCTAAGTGTAACTGACCTTTGTTTCCTATTGTACCAAGGACCTGTCGTTGACTCAAGGTTGAAAATCCCTCCTGATGTTCTCTTCCAATCCGATGGACTCCCCTACCCAATCTGCATCAGTGAAGCCCTATAGCGTCACTCCCTTTGTTCATCTATACCATAATCCATACTGAGATGTGCCTCTGAGGTATCTCAATACATGCTTTGTCGCCTTCCCAAACATCTTGGTAGGTTGAAGCATTGCTTGACTTAGCTGGTTCACCGCATAGCACAAATCTGGTCGTGTGTTCATTACGTACATCAGTGAACCCACAAGCTTCCTGTACATAGTAGCCTCTACCACTTCTCTTGAAGTAGCAACCTCATTCCTCCAGTTCCCTACTAGAGGAGTTTGCATGGGCTTGCACTTCTCCATGTTGAATCTCCTGAGTATCTCGTTGAGACACAAATAACTCCCCATCCTTCTGCCACACTTCCATGCCAAGGAAGCAATGCATGAGACCCATGTCTTTCATCTCGAATTCTCTTCAAAGGTCCTCCTTACAATACACAATCAACTGATCATCACCAATCAATATGAGATCATCAACATAAATTAAGATGATCAGAAACTTACCTTTCACCACAATGTGGTACAGGTTCACATCCACTTCACTCTTTGTGAAGCCCAACCCGGTGAAGTAGTTGTCTATCCTGGTGTACCAAGTACGAGGTGCTTTCTTCAGCCCTTACAACACTCTCTTGAGTCGTCACACATGCGACTCATGATCGAAGGTCTCAAAACCTTCCGGCTGCTCTATGTACACCTCTTCCTCAATCTAGCCATTGAGGAATGCCATCCATCTAATGGATCTTCCAACCCATCTGTGTTGATAGTGCCAACATAGATATGATAGATGAGTACCTTGCGACAAGAGAAAAAGTCTCATCATAGTCAATCCCCTCGACCTATGAAAAGCCACGGGTAAACAATCTTGCCTTATGATTCTCCACACTACCATCAGTGGCTTTCTTTACCTTGTAAATCCAACGGGAACCCACAACTGACTTGTTCTCTAGTCTCGAAACCATGTCCCAAACATTGTTACGAACTATGGAGTCATACTTATCCACCATAGCATCAACCCAAATTGGTTGCTGCACTACTTCCAGAAAGGAAGAAGGCTCGATCTCAACACATTCCCAAGCAAGGGCCATGTATCGAGTGTACCTCTCAGGTGACCTCCTCTGTCTGCGCTAAGAAGATGGTGCTCCCACATCCTCTCTCACATCCTCCAAAAACTTGTCAGCTTCTCTTGTGCACTTCTGTCCATCTCTGGAAGACTCTGCGTGAGTGGATGTCTCCACTCCTAGAACATTTGCATGCGGTTACTCCGTATCGGTATGAGAATCTTCCTCCTTAGGAACCAACAGTTCCTCCACAACCTATAGTTGGGGCTCCCTCTCAAGGGAAACTCGCATGGCCTTCTGCTCATCAAACTTGAGATCTCTGTGAACCATTGTCCTCCGAATGATAGGCAAGTACACCCGATAGTTGTGAGGTGTATCAGTGTACCCCACAAATATCCCCAAATCTGTTGTCAGCTCAAGCCTCTTATGTGCATCCTTTCTCACATGGAAATATACCGATGAGCCAAAGATCCTAAAGTGACCCACATCTAATCTCTTACCAGAGAAAGCTTCCTCTGGTATCTTCATCCTAAGTATGCGATGTGGGCTTCTATTCTTCAAATATACTGTTGTGTTGCATGCCTCAGCCCACAAGTGAAGTGGTAGGCCTTGGTCATGCAACATTGCTCGTGTTGCCCCTACAATAGTTATGTTCTTCCTCTCGACCACCCCATTTTGCTGTGGGTTATGAGGTGTCGTCAACTCTCGTTTAATTCCTTCTACTGCACAGAAGTCCTTAAACTATTGAGAGACATATTCTCCACTGTTGTCGCTTCTCAATACCTTGATCTTCTTCCCTGACTCTTTCTCGACCAAAGCCTTGAACTCACAAAACTTTGTGAAAGTTTGGTCCTTCTTTTGCATGAAATAAATCCAGCATTTACGAGAATAGTCATCAATGAAAATCACATAATACCTTTTCTTTGTTGTGGATGCCGTCAAGAATGGTCCACACAAATCAGTATGAACTCGCCCTAAGATAACCTCTACTCGACTGTCTCAATCATTGGAAGACTTGGTATACTTTCCCAAGGTACAACCTTTGCATGTGTCAACTTGCTCAAGTTTACCTTTTGGAAGTCTTGTAGATATCTGTTGCATTATCTTCAAAGCCCCATGATGCAAATGGCCCAACCGCCTGTGCCACAACTGGCCAATGTCTTGGCTTTGCACCAATTCTGCTTTCGTACTCAATGTTGCACAATCATCTACCTCTATTTTATAGAGATTCTTCACTTGAATCCCTATCCTCTTGGTCTGACCCGTGGCTATGTGTCTTAGGAACGCCTTTCCTTTACTAAAGACAACATAATAGCCTTTGTCCTCCAACGTCGTGACCGATACCAAGTTCTTCTTCACTCCAAGCACATACATCACATTTGTCAAGGTGAGAGGAGCTCCATGCTCCATCTAAAAAGCAACTGTGCCCACTCTTGAAACACTATACCTTCCATCGTCACCCATCTTTATGCGCATCTTGAGGTCTTTCTCCTCCAAGGCACTAAATAAATTTTTATCACTAGTCATGTGGAATGAGGCTCCACTGTCAAGATACCAGACACAACCTATCATCAATGACACCAGACATGCGATGAGGGTAAAGTCCATTTCGAACTGAGAGGCTAATGCCTCACCTTCTGATCCTTCCAAGGATCCCTTCTTAGACTTGTTCGATGGGAAATTAGTCGCATAATGTCCCATATTGTGACAATAAAAGCATCTTACTTTAGACATGTCATCCTTCTTCCCTCCATGAGAAGAATTCGATTTGAAATGGGAAGCCTTCCCCTTCCCTTTCCCTGCCTTACTTGGTAAGGCTAGATTTTCTTCATTATCATTCTTGGATGAAGAACCATCTCATGTGCTCCTCCTGATCTCCTCCTGCATAAGATCTGACCACAATCGTTCCTATCCGTCAGTTTCTCCATTCCATTCACAAAGCCCTGGTAGCTATTCCAACTCTTTGGAAGGCCAAGGAGATCGAGGCTCACCATATCATCATCAACAATAGTTATTCCCACACTGCCAAGCTCATCTCTACAGGTGGTGAGCTTGTTTAGATTTGTTGAAATAGTATCACCCGTCTCCATCTTGATTCTTCGAAGCTTATCCTTGAGCGCCAATTTCCTCTGGTCGCTACTTTTTTGGTAGAGGTCCTTCAATGTCTTCCACATTGAAAATGGAGTATCCTTCCCATGGAGTCTCGAGACAATATGGTCACAAACTCCCTCAAGGATGATCCAACTCGCCTTCGGCACACACTTCTTCCACTCAGCCAACTCTTGTGCATTAGTTGAAGCTGGCTTTGGGATTTCATGATCAATGAATTCCTTCAAGCCATTGTCTTTTGATATAGCCTCCATTCTATATTTCCATGCTATGTAATTCGAGCTACCTTCCAAGGCATACTCGAGTCTCAAGCCATAGAATGCCATTGGAAACCTTGAAGTATGATATGAATTCGATTTGCACTGGCAACCCCGAACTTCAAAATTTGAATTCTCTTCTCAGTATATTTTTCACATCTTTGATACCATGTAAAAAATTTGTGATAGGTTAACTCAATAATGCAATATAAATCAAAGAAGAATACTATAACCTACTTCTACTATCAATTTGAGGAAGTTTAAAGATCGAGCTAAACAATATAACCAAAAGAAGAAGAATCAATGGCACAATACACATGAAAATACTTTGGGGAAATCCTCAGATAAAAACCCCACACTATTGTATTATCATACATGGTGGAAATACATAGGAATTATACAAAGCCTTTGCTCTCACAGCTAGCCAACTCTCAATACAATCCTCACAGATGCTCATAGGAAATCTTGGATTCTCTCCTGCCTTCCTCTCTGTCCTCCAAGCTCCTATTTCCTTGCATTGTTCCTTGTGGATGATTTTCCTATTACTAAGTGGAAAACCAAGCCTTCAAAACTGCACAATCATCAAGGATGAATCCTTGACTACATGCATGAGTTTTCTCCATGAGAAAACACATGTGACTGGTAGTACACTGTCCTTGAACATTTATCTCAACTAGGTCTTTCTCATAACAGACATGCATGAGTTTCTAATGAGGGAATCTTCAGTTAACTGAAGTAGCACTAGTTGAGTGCATTAATGCATCAACTGGCTGTTAACTCACTATTAGTTCCTCAAACAGTTTGGAACTAATTTAACTGGACTTAACTCAGTAAACAATTTAACTAATTACAACTCAAATAAAACCCAAATAATCTCCTAATTAAGGGATAACTCTTGCATGACTTCAAAAAGACTTCTAACTTGAATTTCTCCAACTAATTAATTTAAAATAAATTAATTGATTATTTCCTAGTAGTTGTTAAGACTAAATTCAATTTTAATTCACAATTTAATTCAAGGACAAATTAAATTGGAATATTCTTGTTGCCATATTTCAACAACTCTTACAATCATTTCCCTTTTGTGTATTTTCTAGAGAACATGTCGTCAACAATTAAACTCTTATAGTTATTTACCTTTCTGCTAACATAAATCTAGAGAAACCTTTAGCTTTATGCCATCTAGTTAGTACAACATTTTTGAATTCAGGCTTCTGTGATCCATAATGAATTAAGAAAAGTCTTTCAGTAGAAATCACATAAAAAAAAAAAATTGGCCAATGCATTTCGAACCAACCAGTGTGGTTCATCATCAGGACCAGATGAAGAGGAAAACCATGACAAAGGGTTAAATAGAGAGCAATGTAGAGACCATAATTTCAAGTAACAACTATTTTTGAAAAATAATATTTAAATTAATTCATTAAAATCAAATATTATTAAAAATTCTATTAATGGGAAATAATTGAAAAATATAACTAACAAAAATAAAAAAAAAATCTAAGTCAATAATATTTAAATTATGATATTAATTTATTAAAAACGAATATTAGTACAAGATTGTTTACATGTTTCATGAGCCTTTCGCACTATTAAGAAGCATCAAAAGGGAAAGTAAGTCTGAGACTGTGATCTCTTTCAAGCATGGTTTTTTCCATGCATTCACAAAATTCTATAGAGATTGTTGTAGATTTCAAAGGAAAGCATTGTAGAATTATGAGTATGGAATCTAGGTTATAGACATTGGATATATATGTCACAAATGCATTGCCTTTCCTTTTGGAATTACAATAGCATAGGCAACCTAGAGATGGTTACTTATGTACCCAGTCTAACTCATTTAACCCTCGAATTAGTCTTGTAGTCTTCCAGTCAGTGTTTTAGTTTATGTACATTACTAAGCCTTATTTTCTAACTTTTTCACCAAATTTCAAAATCTGCATGGGAAACTCAAAAAATGCAATAGGAATGTACTATAGGTGGGTTAGTTAGTGGTATATTTGAAATTGATCTGGAACCCAATTGATTTTCTATAATCATTGTTGTATTGGATTAATCAACACAGTATATTAACAAGAATAGTTATGCGATTTTAGACATAGAAGTTCAAAAAATGCAAATTACATAAGTGTTGCCCTTGTTCTTAATGCCATAACTTGAAATAGTTAATATGCGGCAATACAATTGCTTTTGGGAAAATAAATTCATGGAGGCACCATTATGCCAACTTAAAATATGTATTTTTTTCTAGCCTAGAAGAAAAGTCGTTATCATGCTCAATGGTGAAGAAACTAAGTTTGAACAACTAGTTTTGTATTAGAAACTTAGACGTGCTAGACATGGATTACAGATGCTTTAGTCTTCAAATAGGATAGCTCTATTATGGAAACTTATAATATGTAGTATTCACTCTTTCTAGCCTAGAAGAAAGTCATTATCATGCTCAACAGTGAAGAAAGTTGAAACTAAGTTTGACTACCCAGTTTTGTGTTAGATGGGTTAGGTGTAGATTAAGGGTGCTTTAGTCTTGGAATAAGATAACTTAGTTAGAATTATGGGTCGCCTGATTGAGGAAACCTACCCAACTACCCCTTTGTAGCAAATATTTTATATGTTTTTTGGATAAGCTTGTTGGCAAAGTATGTGATCATTGACCTCTTGTTTTGAGCCAACCATGGAATTTGAATTAGCAATTCGATGTATCTCTTCACCTATTTATAGACATTAGGAAAACAAAATGATGGTATGTAGAGTTTTGTTCTTACATGTTTTGGTAAGGAGACTAAGTTGAGTGTGGGGCAACTTTCCCGGAAAGTACAAAAAAATGTGCAAGAGATTGTCTAGCCATTGTATCCCATATGTGGTGCCTTAACTGAGTAGTTACTTAGGTTGGAGTACCATGGAGGGGTGACAATGCAACATAAACTCATTTGATGTTATCAGGTGTTTATAAAAAAATGAAGATTGCACATTCAAAGGCCACTACCATGAAAGTGGAATCAAGAATCGAACAATGAGGGTAGCTCTAAGGAAAGGGAATCAAACAAAAAGTGAAAGATACAATACCTATGTTGATATTGTTGTACCATAGTATATTTGTATATCTAGGCATATATAAACAAATTGCTACACCATGTTTTTAGGAATCTTCATATTCTTGTTTGTTGCTTGGATTTTGGGAGGTTATCTGCACTTATAGATTCATTAGAGAATCATATTAAGCATGTTTATTAGCTCAATTTTCATGCTATTACAAACCTTGTATTAGCATAAAGGTTCCATAAATGTTAATTATGTTGGTCTCTTATTGATCTAGAGATTGATGAATAGATCAAAGGGCTAACATAATCTATGAAACAAGGCATGCTAGGAACATTTGCATATCACATATGTACTTCAATGATCGATGAACCAAACAGTTTGAGAGGTAAATAATTTTTTTCACTTATTCATTCAATGTAAAACAATCAGAAGCTTCTGGTCAACCCAATGAAAATCTAAAAGGAATTCAAAGTCTACCATAATATGAGAAATAGGGCACCCTAGGAACTCATGTACCCCACATATGTACTTCAAAACAATTGTTTTGGGTGACAAATAATTATGAACTTATTGAATGTGACATAATAAGCTACTTCAGGATACACTTAAAACCTTATTATTGACCTTGTATTTAGCCCACTACAACAATATCATGACTGAAGAAAACGTTCTTCACAATACATTACAACTATTTAACGAAAATGTCAAATTCAAAAGGATAAAACAAAACCCTTGCACTAACATCTATCTAAACCCTAAAAATTGATTCAGGTATCCCCCCTTCGATGAAAAGAGAAGTTTAACAATGATTATGACCTAATCATGATCAACAACCATAAGCAATCTAGAATTCAGGGAAAAGTAGCAAAATGGGAGTTAAAGAAATTAAATGTTATGTGGGAGAAGATGATAGGAGAGGGAAATACCTACCTGAACTTGGGTATCGAGGGAAATACATGCCTGAATTGGTATCTTCATAATCTCGATGAAGGTTGAAGAACTCATTGTGTGTGTTGTCCAAAATGAGGAGCTTTGAAATACTCTCCCAGTCAATCCTCTTGGGAGGCTTATCCACAATCTTTTTTCCGCTCATTTTTACCATGCAATTGGATCCTATGACCTATGTTTTGATTTTCTAACAGTTTCTTGCACCCTTGGTCTACTCTATCCTCTAATAAATGAAGGATTTTATGCCAAAGTTCACATATAGAACTAAATATTAAAGTGAAGTGCATTATTTCATTAAAAGTATTTATTTTTGGATGCATTCTTTCATTAAAGTTATTTATAAATAAAATATTTATATTTGAATTTGGGGATGTTTTCTTTAACTAAGTTAGAGTTGTAGTTTCATTATAAGTTTGGTAGGAAGGATGTGTTGTTTAATTGAAAGAGGTGGCTTAGTCTCTCATTGGTTGGTAGAGATATTAAACCTTAGATGGGGTTTGTGTTGGTTCAAGTGGATGTCTCATCATGTTAAGGGTATTAACAAGTAAAAAAACTCATGTTCAAAGTTGGGGAAGATCCTTTGACCAAGCCCAAGCTACAACCTCATCGTAGGCATAGTACGGGTGTATGATTAGAATAAGAAAGTCTTGGTTTTCAATTGAG
>APFE031613296.1:81575-94927 GCA_000404065.3 Pinus taeda
TCTTCATTTTCCATTATTTTCTTTCATTTTCCTCCTCACATGCAACTTGTGACCTTTCACCTTCCTAATCTCATATTTTCCATTATTTTCGTAAATGAATGCCAATAAATGCCACTTTACCTTTCCAAATCCTTTTCCATCACCTTTGCCAATTTCCACAACCATAATAAACCAAATGAACACCCACATTAGGATGTTTTTCCCAACATTCATCTTGGAAAATGTGTCCCATGACCGTGGTTATTATTTTTCCTTTATTAAATTTTATTACATGGATTTTTTACCAAGGCTATTATAGAACCATCCCCCTTGGGGGAACACCGTCCTCAGTGTTCAATGACACCTACAACCAACAAGACTGCTTAAATAAAAACATACTTCCCATGGAGCTTTATAACTTAGCTTGTTGTAGTATTTACAATGATCAACCTACTGAGAAGCAAACCAACATGACAACCATAATGACACGACACCCAGACCGCTTATTGTAGCTTTATAACACAACTCATGACAGTATTTACATCCATATGTACATGAACCAAAACATCGCACCAATACATATAGCAAAACATTCACTTAATCAGTGAATAGAGAAGGATAGATAACCCACATCTGATCTACCATCTCCCATGTAGCTTCATCAGGCCCAAAGTGCTTCCACTGCACTTTAACCTGCTTGATTGCTTGGTTCCGGATCATGAGCATATTTCTCTACAAAATTCACTAAAGCTTTAGTTGGAATTCTCCTTCTGGATCCACCTGCAATACATACCATTCAATTATATGATCAACATCTTTAACATATTTCTTAAGCAATGACACATGGAAAACATCATGGAATTTCATTGTCAGAGGTAGTGCAAGTCGAAAGGCCACTGGTCCAATCCTTTCAAGGATCCTGAAAGGTCCATAAAACTAAGGTGCCAGCTTGGGACATGATCCAATCCTCAAGGATATATTCCTAGCCTTGATGTGCAAGTACATCTATTCCCCAACCTAAAACTCCTTAAACAACCTGTTCTAATCTGCATAACTCTTTTTTCTATCTTGTGTTGCCTTAATATTCTTCTTGATTACCTACATTTCTTGTTCCATCTCTGCCAACATATTCGGTCCTATCAATACTCTGTTAACTGGATCACTCAAACTAATAAGAGTTTACAACTCCAACCATAGAGTACATCAAACAAACTCATCCTCAGTGACTCCTAATACCCATTGTTCTAAGAAAAATCTACCAGTGGAAGATACTCTTCCCACTTTCGTTGCTAATGCATCACATACATCCTCAACATGTCCTCCAATATCATGTTGACCCTCTCCATATGGATATGGAAGATTAGATGTGCTGAAGGCCAAATATGTACCCAAACCTGTAAATAACTCTTTCTAGAACCTCGAACTAAACTTAGCATCATTGTCTAACACTCTATTCTTCAAGACACCATGCAACCTCACTACATTTATGATGAAAACCTGTGCTACATCACTAGCTAAATAAGTATATTTCACTGGAATGAAATGTGCTACCTTAGTCAACCTATCCACCACAACCATGATGGAATCATGTTGTGTATATGTTCTTGGAAAACCTGTGATGAATTCCATGGAAATGACCTCCCATTTCCACTCCAAAGTCGAGATCGGTTATAGTAACCCACCTAGATACTTACACTCTACCTTTACCTGTTGACAATCCAAGAATCTTGCCACAAACTCTTCCACTTCTTTCTTGAAGTTCAGCTAGTAGTAGAACTTCTTCACTATTGTCAATGTCTTTTGATATCCTGGATGACCCAAATACAGTTTCACATGAAACTCTCTCAAGATAATCTTCTTGATCTCTATGTCATCTAACACATATATCCTATCCCTAAATTTGATCAAGCCATCTATTGTGAGCTGATAGTCTGCATCCTATGCACTTGTACCTGTACATGTACCTATACTCTGTTGTAACTTGTGCCTAAGATCCATGTACCTATTATCCTTCTGACCTGTCTGTAACATCCAATCATGTAGATCTGTCCCATAAGAACTCATAGTTGTTATGTGGTTTACATGTATCCGTCTACTAAGAGCATCTACAATCCTGTTCTCTTTACCTTTAATGTACCTGATCTCAAAGTCAAACTCACTGAACATGGACAACCATCTAGCTTGCCTGGAATTCAAATTTGGTTGGTCAAATAGATACCTCAATCCACTATGATCGCTCGTCAGTACAAATATCCTACCAAGAATATAATGCCTCCAGATATTCAATGCATGGATGATTGCTGCCAACTCAAGATCACGTGTCATATAATTCTGCTCATGCTTATTCAGTTTCCATGATTCATAGAATACTTCCTATACCTCCTGCATAAGAACTCTACAAAGTCTTCTTTTTTGCAAACATATGTGCATACCACAAATTCTCTATCCAGATCTGCAATCTTTAGCACTAGAGCATGTGTCAATAGTTGTTTCAACTGCTCAAAACTTTCCGCACATTCCTCTATCCATTCAAACTTCTTACCTTTCCTTTGCAACGATGTGATGGGATATTAAATGTGTGAGAAGTTCCTGAAGAACCTCCTATAATAACTTTCTAACCCCATAAAGGCCTTACCTAAACCACATTCCTAGGAGCTTCCCACTCCATGATAGCCCTTATATTCTCTAGATCTACTATTATGCCTTCATTGGAAACCATATGTCCCAATTAATATACCTCTGTTTGAATAAACTGCATTTGCTAAGCTTGGCATACAACTGATGTTCTATTAGTAATCTCAATACTGTTGCTAAGTATTCGACATTCTCTTCTTCATTTTTAGAATATGCCAATATATTATCAATGAATACAATAACAAACTTGTCTAGATAAGGACACAACACACTATTCATCAAACACATACAATTAGCTACATCATTAGTCAAGCCAAAAGGAACTACAACAAACTCATAATGTTCGTACCTAGTCGGTAAATCTGTCTTGTGAATGTCATATTTCTTAATGCATACCTCATGATATCCTGTTCTCATATCAATCTTTGAGAACACTGTTACTCCTTCAACTGATTGAATAAATCATCAATCCTCGATAATGAACACATGTTCTTAATGGTCACCTTGTTCAAATACCTATAATCAATGCACAACTTGAGAGTACCATCCTTCTTCTTCACAAAAAATATTGGTGTGCCCCATGGTGATACACTTGACCTAACATATCCCTTGTCAAGCATTTCCTTCAAATGCAACTTCAACTTTACCAACTCTGGAGTGCTCATCCTGTACGATGTCTTTGATGTTGGTGTTGCCCCTGGTACCAATTCAATAGAAAATTCTACTTCCTTATGAGGCAGTGATTCTAAAATCTCTGGTGGAAACACATCCTGAAACTGTTTTAAAACCGGATACCTTCTCAAGAAATTTGTATCCTTAACTTACTTACCTTTTTCACTAGAGATATGCACTACAAATAACACACACCCTTTTCTAGGACTACACTTTTCCTGCATAGTTGTCACCATCCTAATTGATGTTGCTTTGTTCTTACCCTGCAATATTCTATGTTCTCCATTAGCATCCAAACACTCAATGGATTTTTCATAACAATCCACCTTGGTCCTATGAAGATACAACTAGTCCATACGCGAAATCATACTATATGATCCCAATGGAATTAAATTCAAATGTGTTGATGTAGGCATACCATTCAATTCAAATGCACAAGCTCTAACCCAATGACAAACTCCCTTCTTAGTACCTGTAGCCAACTATACAAACCAACTATATTGAGATCTAGGGTCAATCAAAATAGAAACAACTTGATCACAAAGCTTACCATCCATCTTGATAATAGATGTCTGGTGATTTGCTCGCATGTTATCCAACACTGCATAGATCCTAGGAACACTCTGTCTAACATCCACAATCGTCTGTGCCTCCTTGGCATTGTAAATATGCTGCCTACCACCCTGATGTTGTGGAAAATCTCACAATTCCAACACTGTACGGGCTTCCTATCATCACCCTTGTTCTTCTCAGATCAAAATTCATGTCCTTTGTCATATGCAATGAACTTCTTGTGTGGCATTGCATTCTCTTTGTTACTTGTGTCTTAAGGCCTTTCCCGATTCTTGTCCCATTTCCCTTTATTCTTATTATTACCTTTCTAGCCATGCTTAGTCTCATATCTACACTTTGATTGCTCATAAGAATGCTTTAGCTTCCAGATGGACTCCTCCAATGATCTGGGCTCATCAAACTCAATCGTATCCTTAAATGCTATCATTAACCCACTGATGAATCTATGAATCTTATCCTTCTCCTCCTTGAGGTAAGGCACATACCTCAACAACACCATAAATTTGCTAGTGTACTCCTCATCAGCCATAGATACCATATTTAGCTCATAAAACTCCTTTGCACTGTCGTCATAGTACCTTTCCAATAGGTACTTCTTCCTGAATAGTCTCTCGAATTCACTGCAAGCCAACTCCTCCTCATAAATATATCTGATGTTCTTTACATCTTCCCACCAGATATCTGCTTTACCTTTAAGATTGAATGCGGCTATTTTGACCTTCATGTTCCTTGAGTAATAATGTATCCTAAAGAACTTATTCATTCCAAGTAACCATGATTCTGCATCCTGTGTTTTCTTCATTTCCCAATCAAATGTAGGTGGCTTTTCTTTCTTGAACTCATATGGAAAATATCCCCTATCACTCCTCCTGCGAGGATGATAATGATGATGGCCATGATACCTATCAAAACCAGAACTAGAATAGTACCTATGTTCATCACCTCTCCTATCTAGTGTATCCAAGAACCTGCTATCCCTAATCGTTTCATCTCTATCTGACCAGTGCCCACTGTGATATCTCCTACCATATTCCCCATTAGTCCTATCCTCCTGTCCATAGTTGATCCGAAGTGGTCCCTTCCTCTGCAATTCTGACAGACTCTAAAGAATGACTACATTGACTTTTGCTTGTTTCTCTTGTGCTTGCATGATTCTATCATTATCTTCCTTGCAACTCCTTATTTCTTCCTTCAAACTCCTGAATGTGTCCTCTAAGTCAAAAGAGTGCCCAACATCGTGTTGCTCTTCTGACTCATAGGGAGAATCCATGTAGCCTACCATCTAGTCAAATTTGATCTCTTCTTCATGCAAGGTACATTATGTCGGCTAAACCAAATCATAAACAAACCAACGTACCTTAGTATAGTTCAAAGAGGATGTCTCGTTTGCAAGATCAACCAGATTAGCACAATACATATATACAAACTTAATTATATCAACATATAAGCATCTTTTGAGCCAGTATCAAGTTATCAATGCATGACTATGATGACCACATATCATGACTTCGACCATCATCCAACCAATGTATGCATAACAACATATGAACAGTGACACACATAACCAATGTGTGACCGACATACATTGACAACAAATACATTCATCAACGACACCATCAACTTTCATATGTCAACACCACTGCAATCATGACCCACGCAATGCATACACAACAAGCACATAGACCACTAGCATAAGGACCTATATGCAACCGACAGGTACATAGGACAACACATTCCTCCATGCAAACTGAAACCAAACATCACCCAAGGAGAACAAAACCTGGCTTTGATACCACTTTGTAACACCCTCCTCCCACATCTACCTAAGTAACCAGCCAACCAAGGTAAACATGTGATGAAGGGTTACTAGGATATGATTCAACTCCCTATATATCAATTAAGGAAGTGGAACCAATGAAACACAGAAAACCTGGCCTTTTACACCTACAACAGAACCCCCAAGAGCCATCCATCCCATCTAGGTGACTAGCCCTGGAGACAAACTGACATTTTGATACATTAAAGCCTTAGTAGCTCCTTTGACATGGGTGTGAATGTGACTGGGACCCTCCAATTGCTCCCACAACAAGGCATGCATGTGATTGGGAAATTTTCCAGTAAAATCTGTGTCAGCGACTTTGGATTTTGTGCCACTTTTTCAGGGTCAGGACTCAGGCCACTGCTAAGAACCCCATGAAACTTCTAGAAATGAAAAATAACATCGAAACAATGATACATATGCAAATACTGAACAAGTACTTGACTGGACCCTTACTAACCATCACAGAAATTTCATCAAACATGTCACAAATATGCATTCTACAGGTTTAAACAACATACTTGAGCATAGGGGTCTCATACTTATCTGAGAATCACTAAGAAACATTGATGCCTCATCGCAATAACTGCATTACCATCTACTAAGCCATATATTCATTGTAAATTCAGTGATTAACCAAAACATGATGAGATCCATACATTATCAGTGTCATAAAACTCACTCATAACCAACATATAATCAACATAAATATCAAGGATATAACAGCCATATAAATCACATATAAACAAGTATATTTACCCATCAAATACGGGGTATAACAACCTCTTAATAATGAATGCAAAGTCCAACCAAGTTTGAGACTTCCACGTTCCACCCAACCATACCAAATCTCTCTTCAACCAATCACCCTCGTGTCATATTCCAAGCATGAATGTGGGATCTCATAAAAAAATCCACTAAAACCAAGCTAGGGCTTCCAGAGGCCAAACCACCTCAATCCTCAACCAGTGATTCCACCTCATGGTTAGACATCACTAACCATCACCATATTGGTCTCTACCCATGTTTTTGAGGGCTCCAAAGTGTTTTTTCCAGTCAAGGCTCCTAGACTAGTAACACAAACCACAACTATCATTGGACTCCATAAAGTTTGTCCAACCAAGGCTCTAGGACTAGTAACTCAACCAACCAAGAGCTCTAGAGCATTTTTCCAACCAAGTCTCCAGGACTGATAAATCAACCCAAGTTTTTACAAGGCTCCGGAGCGTTTGTCCAACCAAGGCTCCAGGAACTAATAACTCAACCCATAGCCAAAGGAACATGAGAACCAACCAGAAAAAAAAAAAAAAAAAAAAAAAAAAAAAAAAAAAAAAAAAAAAAAAAAAAAAAAAAAAAATGGAAATACTCCCACGACACCATGGTTATCCAAGAAATGGCAAGGCTAGGAAAAACTACTATCAATCCAACAATTTTCCATGCCAATGAAAAATCATGACCAAGAAACCACATGCATATGACATGCATGCCAAAACTAGTAAGGAAATCATACATTCAACTCGGTACCTGCAAGTAAAACCCACTGTAGCTGCTCATCCTAATGTTCTCTTACATTTTCTTGCTCTTCCTTTGCCTTCTTACTCTAAATACTAATTATGCCACAATCCTCCAAGAGTTATCAAAGAAAACTCTAAGTATCCAAGAGTATGAGAAAGAGAGGGAATAGAATGAGAGCTCCAAAACTGAACTAACAAAACACTGTCAACTGATCCCCATAAGCTTTTTTATCAATGGGGCCTCTATTTTCTTCATTTTCATCCTCACAGGAAACCTATGACCTTTCACCTTCCTTTTCTCATATTTTCCATTATTTTCATAAATAAATGCCACTTTGCCTTTCCAAAGTCTTTGCCATCGCCTTTTCCAATTTCCATAGCCATAATAAACCAAATGAACACCCACACTAGGATTTTTTGCCCAACATTCAGCTTGGAATACGTGTCTCGTGACCGTGGTTATTATTTTTCCTTTATTAACCTTTATTACTTGGATTTTTTACTAGGGTTGTTACCCTTGTGAAAGATGCCCAGATGTCCTTGAAGAAGAGAAAAATAGCCTCAAGAAAATGATCAAAGGAGCCTCAGTAGGCCAAAAATATCAGAAGGTTTGAGGAGGCCGAAAGGCCACAAAATCTATCTCAAACTGAGAAATTTCAAGACGGTACATATTGCTTCCAAAAATGTGAATGGGCTTGTGAAGGACAAATCTAAGTTTGAAGATCTATCGTGATGAATACCATTCTTGTATCCTATTGAACTCTTATCATTTTCATAACTTTTTGAGTTTCGTTCTGAAAATTGACTTGAAAAGAAAACAAGATCTTAAGTATGAACTATCAAATATGGAATATATGACAAGGAAAAGTTTGAATCAATTCAGGAATCAAGCATATTACTTGATATCATATCTAGACAGGTCAAGAACATTCCTTCTTTGAGTCTAAGAAAATATTTCATTTAGAACTTAGATGAAAGATACAAGGATCAAAGAATCTCAGCGAAGGTGCTTTTCAAGAAATTTCCAAAGACTATTAGCATTGCAAGAACATATTTCAAGAAGGTAGAGGAACATTAAGGATAAAGCTACACCTTTGTCCCTACATTAAAATAGAGAAAATAATTTGAAATTTTGAGATGAATGATGAGCTGCGAGTTGTGTTTTGGTTCGCATTTCTATCTACACAGACCAGTGGAATATTATAAAGATATTAATCATATTGTAGATCCAAAGTTGAATTGCAATTGAATATTTAACTCTCTTTCAAGACCAAGAGATTTGTTTGAAGAACTAATAGACCTCAAACATGAATCTTTGAAGGTTGAGCATATCTTTGCCAAAGAAAGAACATTGAGAGGGAGAAATATTAAATTTTTAAGCCAAGAAAAGTCATTTTTTTGTGTGTTATGGAAGTCATTGTACTTAAGAAAAAATATTTCCCTAATGACAAAGCTTGAGAAGAAGTGTGACAAAGTTTGATATTTGAAAATGAGGTATGTGTTGTCATCTTTATAAAAGAAAAATAAAATGAGGTTTGTCAAGATCAAATATAGGAAGGAATGGATCTCTTTATCTTGAAGTTTGCAAGACTCATCAATATTTAATATCAAGTATGATGAAGTCCCCTCATCCTTATAAATTATTGATTTATAACTCTCAAGGAAATATTGTTAATATGTGACACAAAAGTCACCTTGATATGACAAAAATAAAAGGACAACTCTACAATGATCGACATCTAAGAACTAATCTGAATTTTTGATGCCTCCTTTAACTCTTTGGTTGTGAGATGTGTATAACTCTGGTTTGGAGTATTTGATCCCTTATCATCATTAGAAGGATCTCTGTCAGAAAGGATGAAGTATGGGTTTAGAGTCTTGTGTCATAATATTTTACTCATATGCCTCAACCGAAAGACTATATCTATGTCCTACCTCCCAAAATTATATGCATTATATAAAGGAAAGTTGTAATGATGAATTCAAGTATGACTTAAGATGATTTCAATAAGCCTATGTATAAAGTGTTGAAGGTACTAAGTCTAAATGTTGAAGCTACAAACCACTAACAATCACATTTTTCCACTCAAGATTGAAGGCTCAAGTTCAGAACTTGATGAAGTCTCTTCATTATTGATGCATCGTCTTCAAGGAAATATTATTTAAAAGTTGCCTTGATGTAACAAGAAGAAATAACAAACAATTTGATTTCTCATAGTATATTCGAAGATTGATATATATTTTTTATGGATGATTAGTTTTGAATGAAGAAAATCACAATAATAACACTTTTTTTATGAAGGAATATTTATTACAGTAGAAAATATGCTAATTCCCTCTCCAATATTAACATCACTCGTAGATCTGATATGATAGTAAAGATATTGGATGAACTTGTTCTTGGAAAATCATTGTAATATGTGCTACTATGGAAGACCATGCATTTTCTGATGGTATGGGTACCAGGATTCATTCCTTGCACATTGAAATGAAGATCTAGTTTTTGTTGCTAGTACGAGTAAGCAGAGTTACTTGGAATAAGGATAATCAATGGATTAACTAGTGATGAGTTCCATAATAAGAGTAAAACACATGACGATTGTAAGGTGTGGACATTTGAATATGAAACTAAAAATCAAATATCTGAAAGCCCTAGCAAGCATCAAGAAGAAGCCCTATCTCCTACAAGGAAGGAATGATATCTTGATATGGACAATATTGATTTGAAAAGCTAAGCTCAAGAGGGATTTGACATGATCTCAAAAGATAAGTATATGATATCACTTTTTCTTGATTATTGCTATTATTGTTATTTTTTTTAAATATTAGTCTCTTGTCTTTACATATCTTGTTTGGTTGTATTTGTTGTTACATGGCCTCGTAGTGAGGATTACAGGTACATAATAAAGGTTGTCCAACCTATGACAGTAGATGAAAAGATGGAAGAACAAAGCAAATCTTGTGACAAGAAGACTTATGTTGAGATGTATTGTATTAGATGAATTCTGAACTCAGAGGGAGCAAATAGATTGACAATATTAAAGTATGCCTTGATCTATGCCGAAAGATGAAGATGGCTAAAAGTTAATTAAAAGGATTACCTTAGTAAGAGGAAGAATATTATGAAGAGAAATTTTCTCCTATTTTAAGGTACCTTGGGCTAGAAGTCTTGAAGAGAAATGTTGATCCAAGTACGTACTACAAAGTTGTTCAAGATGAGCTTGTGATTTTTATATTCTATGTTGATGATCTATTTTTTACTAGGACAAGATTTTGTTGTCTATTTTAAGAGGAATATTATTTTTTAATTTGAAATGAATGATCTGGGTCTAAAGCATTAATACCTAGGATTAGAAGTATGGTAAAAGCTTGGTGAAATATTTGTTGAGATTCTTCAGAAATTTTGCATGATGGAATGCGATTCCATGGACATTCCCATGATGATAAATTGGAAGTAGCCGCGAGACTTTGATCTGATTTGGTTGATCCTATTGATCGGATCATCTGTTGCATGGATTTATAGATTCTAATTGGGCTAGATGCTTTGAGGATAGGAAAATAACTTCTAGATGTTGTTCAGCTATGAGTCTTAGTGACAGATGTCTGCCTTGGTGGAAGATAATATTCTTGTCTTAGTGATATATGTATGCCTTGGTCACGTAGATGATATTCCTTTCTTAGTGATAAATTCCTACCTTGGTGGTAAATGATGTCCCGGTCTTGGTGGAAGATGCATGTAGATGAAGTTTGCTTACTTTTGTGAGAAGCTTGGAGTGGCTAAGAATTCCTCCTGGAGAGAGAAATAATTGGTTGTATAACATCATGAGAATGAAAATTTTCATTAGGCTTGGTTAAGAAACCTCTATGGTTGGGAAGATTGGTTCATAGGCTTGAACTTCTCCCTTGGGTCATTTTGTTGGACTAAGAGACCATATGGACAGATAGATTAACTTCTTTTACATCGAGATCGGGATTTATCCCTTGAATCATGGACTAAGAGACTATACAGTTGCGATTTTTGATCTCAAGATAGAGGTTCCTTCCTTAGGTCATGGACCAAGAGACTTTTGTTTATGGTTGGGGAGATGGACCCTGTGTACTCTTTTAGGTCATTGGGTTTGACAGGGAGACCATTGGTATGGTTAGAGAGTTTGATCATCATTACTCCCTTAGGTCATTTTGTTTGATTGAGAGACTAGTAGGTTTGGTTAGTGAGATTTATGTTATGTTCTTTCTCTTAAGTCATTGGGTTTGCCTGAGAGACCAGTGGGTTGGTTAGAGAGTTTAAATTTGATTACTCTCTTGGGTCATTGTGCTTGACTGAGAAACCATTTCATATGGTTGGAGAGTTGGCCTCATGAACATATTGATTAATCCCATAGTTAGTTCAGTTTGACCTTGTTGCCATTAGTTTTGGCTTGTGGGATGAGCTTGATGTTATTAACCTTTCCTTATGAAGATATTTATACATCTAATGGAGAGAATGAAAAGTACCTCCCTGGGTAAGAGGAAGTGTTAGAAAATTGTAGTTGTGGTCAGTATTTTCATTATCAAAAACCAAGGAGAAATAACTTGATTTATAGTTGTCCAAGTCGGCCTCACCTAGATAGGTTATCCCCACCTATTGAGGGGGTTTGACTATAGGTCAAAACCCGCCTGTTTGACCTATTATAAATTGGTAATTCGATTCATTCATTTGGGAATCACTTCAACTAATTAATTCATGTTGTTCCATAGTATATCTGCTCACAGGTGTGAAGAAGAAGAAGATCACCTTGACTAGTGAGTTGATTTCTCTATGTTTTGCGTTGACCAACATTGACTAGATTTTATTCTTTGTTGTCTTACTAAATCCTTGACTTTTTTGGAGGCCAAATATTCCCAGAATTTTTGACTCTATGTTAACTAAGTTCTGTAGTTGTTTTCTAGGCGTTGACTGAGGGTTAAGAACAAGCCAAACTGTGTAGTTTAATCAAATTTCTTATGCGATGTTGTAGACCGAATTTCAGCTCTTTTACCAACTACTACAGGCTGCAATTCAGCCCTTTGACGAGACTATGAACTGTGAGCAAATCACTGATTTTCTCTTTCCTTTGACTCTCTTTGACTTGGAATTTAATGTGGTTAATGGTTGATATTTTTTATTGGAATATTTTGATGTACAAATTGGTTGAATTGGACATTCCCCATAAGGAAAGGTTGTTGGGTTTTTCGCCTTGGAGTGGGATTTTCCTAGGGTAATTGTTGGTGTCTCTTGTTTCAAATTTTCATTGTGATCTTCATTGCTCTACAGATCTTAATGGTCAAAATTTTCTAAGTGTACCGGGTGTAGGCATGGAGTTGAGTTACACTTTTTGGCAACCAAGGGCACATTGTGGGTGAGAAAAAGAAACTCGAACGAGCCTTTTTAAGTACCTGATCGAGCAATATTTAAGCCCTTGATCAAGATATTTGAGGGGTTAAAGATTGCTTGATCAAGCATTAAAACCAACCCTCAATCGAGCTTTTGTGTAACCCGATGTGGGCTCGATCGAGCCATTTTTTTAAAATTTCCCGCCAATACATCTTGGGCACTCAATCAAGTTTTTTTTAAACCCTCAATCGATTTATTTGAATTTTTACCTTAAACACTCGA
This sequence comes from Pinus taeda, assembly GCA_000404065.3. Classification (NCBI taxonomy): domain Eukaryota; kingdom Viridiplantae; phylum Streptophyta; class Pinopsida; order Pinales; family Pinaceae; genus Pinus; species Pinus taeda. The sequence continues at coordinate 94,402 of APFE031613296.1, forward strand.
TCGAGCATTTTAACCGCTCGATCGATTTGCTCAGAGCCTAAAAAAATAGAGTTTTAGCTCCCCTTCTGTAGATTTCTCTGCAACACCATTTTGTAGCCTAGCGGAATAAACGAATCCTCTATCTAATGGAATCCATAGGTGGATGAGTTGATTATGTTGGATTTGTGAAGGAATCCTCTATATAACGGCATATGATTTTGATATTTTCAAATTCATATGATATTTTTCATCTATTTTATTTTAAACATTATGCTTGAAATTTTTCTGGGCACTTTCAAAGGGGTTGAATGAAAAATCAATAACATAAAATACACAAAACGAAAAAAAATTCAAAAAATATGCCATTTTCATTTATGAGTCCCCTTCAAAAGAGTATTCTTGGTTTTTCCATTTATTTAAATAGTAGAAAAAAATCTTACGTAAACACACGTGTCTGAAAAATTCAATTCAATATTCATTCGCCAAATTCAAAAAATAATAAAAATATAATTTTTCATAAAAAAAATAAAGTTTTAATATGCACAAC
>APFE031613296.1:94947-121708 GCA_000404065.3 Pinus taeda
ATACATTTTAGATTAAGTTAACATGGACACACACATATTTGTTAAGATGTGTGAAAAATTGCAAGGACAAGCATTCCATTTAATGGAAAATTGATAGATTATATGAAGCTATTATTTTTTTGCAAAAAAATATCATTAGGACAATAACATAATTCTCCACAAATTGTCCTTTTACTCAGAATCAAAATTCACAATGCTTATGTGAATTTTGAGGGTTTCAATTTGATAAAAAAGTAAAATTTAGAAATTTCATTGCCACATTTGGCACAAAAGTGTAACTCATCTTCATGCATTCACCCTAACTACTTGATGATTTGAATACTATAAGAAGCTAAAATGTATCATTGGAAGTAGGTATTAGATAGAAAATTGTTATATAGTCTACTTGGCTACTAGAAAATCAACATTGGTGAGCCTTGACCCTGGGTTCTGGACCAGCTAGGGGGTGTGTCGAAATGGAGCCTAGAGGGTGCATGAATATCCATAGAGAAATGTGATTGTTGGGTTGGAACCTTCGCCATGGAGTTACAATTATTATTAGTTTATCGTTTCTTGTGGAGTTGAAACCCTGGCTCGGGGGTGACTCGTGGTTGGAATTCATGAACCACGTGGTCTATGGCAAGGCAAAACATGGAGAACCTGTAGCCATTTGAACTGATTCACAAGATAAGTATTTAATTCCATTTATTGTGTTGTTTATGTAATTTTATGTTAAACCCTAGTTTTGGGGTTTATGTAGAAACAATTATAATGTTGATAATTATGTTGTGCACTTCAATTATGAGCCTTATTTTATGTACATGTTATTTACCTATGTATATGGACACATTTTATGTTTAATCATGAGTTGTCATAAAACCTACTTGGGGTTTTGTGTTAATACACTCAATGTTGCTAATCAATTGATATTCCTATTGTGCAATGTTATAATTATGTTCCATATGGGCTAAAAATTGGCATTATAAACATTTGGCAGTCACATCCATAAGAACCCAGTTCTAGCAAGCATAAAAACAGTTATATAAGGATTAGGGTTTTTCATTATTGTGGAGAAAATTGTGAATTTAAGTGTGGTGATGGTCGTAGCATTGCCCAGTAGGAGGTTGGGTGCATTATATCAAGGGTCCCCTCCCATCACAAGCAATGTAGCAATTTTGCACCTCTCTTTAGAGCACTTTTTCCAAATCGGGTTTAGAGGGGCTGAGGCACCAACACTAGGGAAAAAATCTTGGCACTATGGTCTTTGTAGTACCTATCAAAATTGAAACAATTGAACCATATACAAGTAATGGGAAATTCCAAGGCCACTATAGATAGGCCAATAACAAGATTCAGATCACAAATGAATGGCCACACCCCCTCCTCCAGGATGTTCATGCAAGTTTAGAGAGTTTCCAAGCAGTGGTTTTAAACCATGTTTATTTAAATCAACTTGCAAATGATCTTTCCAAAGCAGTGCTTTAGCTGATCCTAGGAACTTTTTGCTTCACTAAATTTAGGAATGGAACCTAATCAAATGAGAGGACTATCCACTTTTGAAGTAGTTGATCCACCTCGATAGCGAAAAACCTATTTTTGCAGAAAAAGTGTTTTCATAGGAAACTGGCAGGTATAGAATTCACAACAAAGTGGCAAGTTATAAAGCGCAACTAAAAGGTTGGGCAATATGGCCCCGAATGTGTGTCTTGTGTTTGTGTTTGTTGTTGTAAAAACAATAACTTATTAAAATGATAAATTTTCTATGTTTTTATAATTTTTATAATTCTTATCTTAAACTTTATGTTCAATTTAAAAGTTATTTAATTTTCAATTTTTATATTCAATTTACAATTTATTTATTATTTCATAATTTATATTTATGTGGATAGATGTGTTTATTTGGGAATAAGACTTTTATAATTTTATTTAATTATTAATAATTATTAGGTGGGTGGTAGGGATTTAACTCTGAGGAATATTTTAGAATATTTTTAATAGTAGTCACAAATTATATGTTGAGATTTTATTTAAAAGTAGTCATATATTTTTACGCCATAAGGCGTTTCCGTTTGAAATTAATTCCCCTCTTGGCCACTTGTCATCATTGTGAACCCCACAATTATGTGTTAGACGATTCAAAACGGCACAATCGTCCGATCATGAGACAGTAGTTACAAAATCATTGTAAATTCGTTGTAGACTACATGCCCTTAATCTCTCTCGCAAAGGAGGAACTGTCAAATCGCATGAACCCTAACCACCTGAACTGAGCGCCTAAAACCCCATAGACCCAACCGATTTCCTCAATGCTTCCCCTTTCTTCTGCGTAAAGCCGACCATTCTCTATATTATTTCCATCATCAAAAGAGGTGACGCATGAAAAAGAAAGTGGAGAAGCGATGCCATTAATTCCTGAATGGACACAAAATGTGGAGAAGAGATGCCATTACTACCTGAATGGACAGAACACAGTGGTGGTTGCCTTCTTTACCTGCTCAAGAATTCAGCAGCAACATAATCTTATTCTTATGTGATGCTATATTTTATTTTCTTACTGTTATGCGATAGCAAGGTGTGCCTTTGTTACCTGCCCAAGAATGCCAGCAGCAGCAGAATCTTATTCTTATGTGATGCCACATTTTATTTTCTACTATTATGTGATAACAGAGTGTTTGCCTATTATTTGATATTGTATAAATAACTATTGTCAATGGCTTTGGAACTTAGGAATTCGCACTCGACTTCATCTGTGCTATTGAATACTCCTAGCTTTTTACATATTCTTAGTGAGAAGCCTGCACCTTTTTGTCCCTATCTTGGTTGTGCCATAACCATAGTCAAACCAGCTGACCGATAAGGTTTGTCATAACTATAAACAGAGATTTATTCAAGCTTAACAACAATTACTATCATCATCGACTAATGTTTAAATACTAAATTGCAAAATGTAGTTAATGCCAAATAATGTATACATTTTTTAGGGCATTGGGCATTAGCAACACCAGAACTATGTTGTGGGTTTTGTATTGGGAAAATTTGTATTGTGGAATTTGGGTTTTGCATGAGTATTGTTGTTTCTAGAGAAAACGATGTTGTACATAATGGTGGAGAGATGTTGTGCAATTGCATAGAATGCAATGATAGGTGGCTATGCTCAACATAGGTGTAATGACCAAGTACTGAAACTATTTAATGCAATGCCTAAGCTAGATGAAGTCACATGGAATTCTGTAATTTCAGGTTCTGTAATTTGATGATATGCATAGAATGGGTAATGCCATGAGGCCCTAAATGTTTTCGGTCAAATGAGGAGAGTTTTTTTAAGCCAAACAACTTCACCTTTGGCACCATTCTCAAGGCCTGCACTAGCAGTATAGCTCTGGAATAGGGGAAGAACATCCATGCTGACATTCTTAAGAGTGTGTTTGAGCTGGATTTTGCTGTTGGAAACACTCATGTTGGAAAGTATAGAAAATGTGGGAATGTAGATGATGGACGCCAAATGATTGACCTAACCACAAGATAAAACTACAAGATAAAACAATAACAACATCATCTGTTAAGTAGCAGAGATAAGAAGAAATTTGGATACTTTTATAGGTGTTTTCTCATATTCAATGTCCGTAGTTTAATTTTCTTTTAGTTCTAAGCTCTCTTGCGAAGGAGGAACTGTCAAATCGCATGAACTCTAACCACCTAAACTGAGTGCCTAAAACCCCATAGACCCAGCCGATTTCCTCAATGCTTCCCCTTTCTTCTGCATAAAGCCAACCATTCTCTATATTATTTCCATCATTGGAAGAGGCGACGCATGAAAAAGAAAGTGGAGAAGCGATGCCATTACTACCTGAATGGACACAGAATGTGGAGAAGAGATGGCATTACTACCTGAATGGACAGAACACAGTGGTGGTTGCCTTCTTTACCTACTCAGGAATGTCGGCAACAGCATAATATTATTCTTATGTGATGCTATATTTTCTTTTCTTACTGTTATGTGATAGTAGAGTGTGCCTTCGTTACTTGCCCAAGAATGTCAGTAGCAGCAGAATCTTATTCTTATGTGATGCCACATTTTATTTTCTACTGTTATGTGATAGCAGAGTGTTTACCTGTTTTGAAATTGTATAAATAACTATTGTCAATGGCTTTGGAACTTAGGAATTCACGCTCGACTTCATCTGTGCTATTGAATACTCCTTGCTTCGGAATTCACACTGGGATTCATCTGTTGTATTGAATACTCCTATTACATATTCTTAGGGGGAAGCCTGCACCTTTTTGTCCCTATCTTGGTTGTGCCATAACCACAGTCAAACCAGCTGGCCGATAAGGTTTGTCATTTACTACCTGAAGGGATAGAACACAGTGGTGGTTGCCTTCTTTACCTGCTCAGGAATGTCAGCAGCAACATAATCTTATTCTTATGTGATGCTATATTTTATTTTCTTACTGTTATGTGATAGCAGAGTGTGCCTTCGTTACTTGCCCAAGAATGTCGACAACAGCAGAATCTTATTCTTATGTGATGCCACATCTTATTTTCTACTGTTATGTGATAGTAGAGTGTTTGCCTGTTATTTGATAGTGTATAAATAACTATTATCAATGGCTTTGGAACTTAGGAATTCGCGCTCGACTTCATCTGTGGTATTGAATACTCCCTGCTTTGGAATTCACACTGGGATTCATATGTGCTATTGAATACTCCTATCTTTTTACATATTCTTAGTGGGAAGCTTGTGCCTTTTTGTCCCTATCTTGGTTGTTCCATAACTACAGTCAAACCAGCTGACCGATAAGGTTTGTCATAACTGTAAACAGAGATTTATTCAAGCTTAGCAACAATTACTATCATCATCGGCTAATGTTTAAATATTAAATTGCAAAATGTAGTTAATGCCAAATAATGTATACATTTTTTAGGGCATTGGGCAGCAGCAACACCAGAACTACGTTGTGGGTTTTGTATTGGGCAAGTTCGTATTGTGGAATTTGGGTTTTGCATGAGTATTGTTGTTTCCAGAGAGAACGATGTTGTACATAATGGTGGAGAGATGTTGTGCAATTGCATAGAATGCAATGATAGGTGGCTATGCTCAACATAGGTGTAATGACCAAGTACTGAAACTATTTAATGCAATGCCTAAGCTAGATGAAGTTACATGGAATTCTGTAATTTCAGGTTCTGTAATTTGATGATATGCACAAAATGGGTAATGCCATGAGGCCCTAAATGTTTTTGGTCAAATGAGGAGAGTGTTTTTAAGCCAAACAACTTCACCTTTAGCACCATTCTCAAGGCCTACACTGGTAGTACAGCTCTGGAATAGGGGAAGAACATCCATGCTGACATTATTAAGAGTGGGTTTGAGCTGGATTTTGTTGTTGGAAACACTCTTGTTGGCAGGTATAGAAAATGTGGGAATGTAGATGATGGACGCCAAATGATTGACCTAACCACAAGATAAAACAACAATAGCATCATCAGTTAAGTAGCAGAGATAAGAAGAAAGTTGGATACTTTTATGTATATCTTGATTGAAACAACTTATTTCTTCAATCATTTTAATCAAAATACACAATTTCTTCGGAAGGAAAAACAAATTAACGACATGTTACATGTTATACTAGTATATAGTATTAAATATTATTCAAATCAATAATTACCAACTGTCTGTTTAGATATGCACAGAAGCAAAATCTATGCCAAGTGCTTGATGGTTTCTGGTGAAGTCTATTCCCACATGCATTGGGATTGAATTGAAGTCTATCAGGACTTGATGGACCATTAGAACCTTCCACTCCAATCTCCAGTAAATGCTTTCTATAGATGGACTTCACATAAACCGCCATTCCCTCAATTCATGCCTGCCCATTGACATCCAGACATTTCAAACATCAACACTACTGATCAACTTGGTTTTTCTTCAATTTTTTGGGGAATTATAATTAAAATATCAATTTATAATTAAAATGATATTCCAAACATCAATGCTATTGACCAAGCTCATTTCTCTTTAGTTCCTTTGGGAATTATAATTAAAATATCAATTTATAATTAAAATGATATTTAATTTATCATGGCACAATTCAATTAGCAATATTTGTGTTATGAAGTATTATATAAAATATACTATTAGATTTTTAATCCAAAGTTTAAGTCTTTGTTTTAGCCAATAAGCTATTTGTTAAGTTGTTGTTTCACCTAGAAATTATAATGGTTCTATCCCTATTAGACCAATAATAAATAAGAACTCTTCCCAGTAGTCAATTCTTGGAATCATAAAAGTACAAAAAGGGATTATGGTATTTAACCTGCAACTAATCTCCAATTGGATCAAATAGGCAACGAGGCTCATTCATGAGCTACCAAGCAAATATCGTTGGATCGTCCTTGTAGGCCACATTAGTCATCTTGTTAACTGTGGTTAGAATGGTCTACCATCAAAACACAATATCAGTGGTTTCAAAAACTTTAATGGCAGTGTCATCCAATATCCAAATACAGCAAGCTGATCATTATCTACTTTGACATGGTTTTTGAAGTAGGTTTTCAGTGTAGTGTCTCAAAAGAAGGCATCCTCAGAGTTTAAAGTAAGGCTTGCATCTCGACCCCATTTGAAATATTGTGATTTGCCTCCATATGCTTCCCAATTGTTGGATAAACTTAAAATGAGGCGAATTTTATTATTTCTGGCTTCACTGATAACAAAATCTAAAGCCTGCAATCAACAATTTATATCATGCGAATTAGCCATCCAAATGTTTGGTTTTCTTATCAACCAATGTGAAGGTTATTTACTTGATTGTCCATAGGATTATAAACTCTAAATAGATATGATTATAAATTTTAAATAGATATAATTCACAGCCACCCAAATGTTTGGTTTTTTTATCAACCAATGTGAAGGTTATTTACTTGATTGTCCATAGGATTATAAACTTTAAATAGATATGATTATAAATTTTAAATAGACTCAATGTATTTGTTAAAGCATCTCTGATGGTAAAGTCACCAGTTCAAACTTAGTGGTAGTATTACTTAATCTAGAAAAAGAAATAAGTTATCTCTGCCATGAAAACGTGTTCAACTTAAACACTAGGGGATTTTACTTGCCTTGAAAACTTGCTCATCGTAAACACCAGGGGACCTATGCAGGGCTCTCCATCCACCATCGTTGAAAGCCCATGTTTGGCCTACTGTGAGTCCAACAGGGGCTACTTGCTATAGAAATTCTAAAACTTTGGATTTGGTGGAAGTATGCACTGCAAATACCATGAGCCAATATGCGTTGAATCCATTCACATAAAATACTGAGCCATTGAGCATGAACTGATTTCCTTTCTTCTCCACCATATTCCACTCCCCCTCATCTCTTACCTGCAACTTCAAACAATCTTCTCGTGACCTATAAATGTATGTATCCTTTGTGTCCAATACTGCTCTACTTATGTACAAGTTCATGGAAACCAGGAGAGCCACGTGAAGATAATGATAGCAGAGAGGCAACCCCAACTTCTTCCTATTAATATTCATCATCTTATTCGATCTTTGGTCCTCAGCCTCCCCTGTATGTTCTGTGAATGTTGTGGGATAATTAGCTTCCAATGCTATTTATAGAATAGGGGAGGGGAACAGGGGAGGAGTACCAATGATGAATCGTTGGTAGGATAAGGATGATTATTATAATATAGATATTCTCAGGAGTGAAAAAGTAGACATGGGTCCATGAATTTGCCAATAATGTAAGAAAAGACTCCCAGACCAATTGGCTAGAATTAGCATCACACTGAAATTGCGTCGACCGATATACTAAAACTACCACTATCCACAATGTTAAGATCATAGTCTTTAACATTATATTAAAATGTTAATACTTCCTTGATGTACACTGTAAGTTTTCTTTGAAGGCCAGGTTTATAAATTCCCAAACATATAATAATTTGAAACCTTGATAAATACTTTCATTGATAAATCATTTTTAAATGTACTTAATGCTGCCACACTAACCATACTTGAAGTATCGTTAAATGTTAGCAATGAAGTATGAAAAGTGTTGTCAAATAGATGACAAACTTTGTAATTTAGTTGCTTCTTTACCTAATGATAATACTCATTCTGAAACAAATCTTTGATTAAAAGATATTGGTGTCAAGAATAATTGTTTAAAAATTATTGGAACGAGAAGTGCTTTGATATTGGTTTATCATATTAAATTTTATAATAAATAATAATAATATTTTTAAGATGTAAACTAAACGATCTTTTCTTTAAGGGTATAGTGTGAGAAATACAATTATCTTTATTTTTGGCATGCTTTTCTTTATAATCAGAGTAAGAAGGCATACCCCACTTTTTTAAGGGCTTCTGGATCTGGAGGTCTATAATTGTAAGCATATGGGCTGTTAGACAAGTTGTATTTATTGGGAGAGATGGTTCCCAAATGACAAATAGGAAAGAGTATGGAGTTCTCATCTCATTGCAATTTTGTTTTAATTCAAATCAAACTTATGGACACTTTGCTAGCTTTTAAGATTATGCCTGTGTCCTCACAATTAAACAGACAAATCAATAATTTCTTTTCTATGACTGGAAAAAAAAAGAGAAATTTAACCTTTTCTCTTTTTTGGGAAATCTGTGCTTACCATTATCATATTTTAATCGAAATAATTTTATTGAAGATTTGGGAATTTTTTAGAAATTCTATAGAATGAGTAAAGTTAAATGGTTAGTCTACAGTTATCGTAGTTCATATTCCTCACCTTTTCAAAATATTTTGGAAATTTGCAATCACCATAAAAATATCCATATTAATCTTTCACTAGACTAGACTATTTTTTTTTTTCATTTCATACATGCAATCTAAAATTAGAATATGGATTTCATGGTCTTAGAAATTTTAAGGGGATTATATATATAGATAGTAGACACTAAGCTATTAATATCATGGTAATGTACAAAGATGCTTCTCTAATTTATGTCTTATGGTGTTTCCTTTGCAACATCTGGTGCAATTGCTAGTTTACTTTTTTACTTAAATTGATTAATCAAAAAAACATTATATAAATATGAATTATGGTTATGCATGTATATTTCCACAATGAGTAACATAATGTTGTTGAAAACATATGGTACCTTTGTATTAACGTTTGGGTCTTCAAACTTACCAAAATTTTTCGATAACATTATCAATTATGGTTTTTAAAACATATAATATTAGTATATAATAATATTGAAATATGGTATTATAACAAAATCTACTTATAATTAAAAAATTTCATTGTTTTTTTTAATTTATATTTATGTTTTTTAAAATGTTTATAATCTTAACTTATATATTAATTATTTTATAATTACTTTAAACATAATTAAAAATTTTAATTATTTATATATTACTGTTTATTATATATTTATAATTTTAATTACACATTATTATTTATAATTAATTTTTAAAGCAAATATAATGTTTAGTTAATTTTATAGTTTTTTTTTGGGTAATGTGAAATATATTATAGATGAATATATAATTGATTTATTGAAGATTTGAATTTTATTTTATCAATAGGGTTAATTGTTTTCCGTGAGTAAATGAGCATATATTAAATCCTGACTATATATAGTAAAAAATTAATGTCATCTTTTAAAGACCGTAACCTGGAAAATCGGTACTTATGCATAGTTGGTTGGTACATTCCATATATATGGTGATATTTAATGTCACTACTCACCTGACATATATTCGTAGCCTTCCAAATATATAGTGATATTTAATGTTGCTCGCCTGAACATATATTGAATTACACGACCGTGATTTATTTATGATATTTATTATACTAGATTTTATTGAAATGTTTTTGTTTTTTTTTTATAAATAAAATTTTTAAAATTAATTTGGTAAAATTTAATTTTTATAGATAAACATTTAATAATATTTTCAAAAATATTAATTTTTTATATTCTAAAATATAATTACAAACGAGGCGTTGTTATGTTGAATTTAATACAGGAGTTGTATATGTTTTTTGGTAACATTTAGTGGTAAGAAAATAAGCTAAAATAAAATGAATTATTTATTATTTTGAAATAAAATTTAATGATTTTGGAGTAGGAAAATAATTTTTAAAAATATATATTTAATTTTTAATAATTTATTTTTCATAATCAACATTGAAATATGATTTTAATTATATAAAAACAATGATATTTGTTTTTAAATTTTTTTTTAAGAACTGATCTTCAATCTGTTATTAATTGATCAAATAATATTATCATTATAATTTAAAATAATCAATGTTAAAGAATTATTATGTTATTATTGCCCAAAGAAGAACTCTATAGCCTAATATGGGAGACATGTCACATAATTTTACATTAAAAGAAATAAAATAATAACTATAAAAATGTTAATAAAAGAAAAAACTTTCAATACTAAACATAAATATTGATGACAAAAAAATATTTCAAGTTTGGCCATAAACAAAACAATTCATATCCACTATAAATGACATACATAAAGTAATTGTTGGCTTGTTGGGGCTTGACTCAGGTTCAGAGTTAATTAGCCAAACAAATCCCAATACTACTGGCCCTTTCGGCAACAGCCCGTGGAGCGCGAACTGAGGTCTCACCCAAAGTAGTATGGGAGGGTGCTAGAACCAGGTTTCTGCACCCTGGAGATGTCTGATGAGTTCGCCTGGTCTGCGGTTTGTCCCTGCGTGCAGGTTGCTTTGCGCATTTTCCCATTCCTCGTGGCCTGATATACTGCCTTCACTCAGCCCTACCCAGGGGTTGTGCGTTGTGCTCTGCGTTATTACCCAAAACCTTGCTTATATTCCAATATTAGTTAATTATCTTTGCCTACTTGAGTGCTTTAAGTTATACTTAACAACATAGGACCTTCATACGGGTGCACGTAATAAATAAACAGTATATTTGCAAATTATATCAATCATGCATTAACCAAAGAACAGATAGACAAAATTATAGCAAAGCTTCTCTTTATTGATTCTTTCCCCTGTTATAGACTTGACTCACCATGCGCACTCAGCTGCAGGGGTCCGCACACTCAGCTGCGGACTACTACGCCTCTGCGCACTCAGCTGTAGAGCCTTCTCCTACTCTACGACCCAAAGACACACTCTACACTTTGACCCCACCACTTAAACTTCTCATTCTTTCTTCATTATTCGTTAGTCTTCTTTTACACTTAGAGCCTCACTCTATTTATACAATCCGATGGTCCGTGGACCATGGGTAGGTCTATCCAACCGACATTACATTACAAAGCTAGGGCGGACAACCCTGTGACTCTATCATACTTTCGCGCACCGCGCCCATAATTCACAGAGCTTTACAACAAGATTCGGTCAAAACTTGGGCTTTAAGCCTCAAAACATGCCTTGGGGGGGATTCCATGCCCAACAGGCCTCTAACACAAGCATCGTGAGTCGCCCTCGAGTCACTTTGTCGGCACGACGATCTTTGTTCAGAGTCCCTCCAACTGTTCTCGAACTGCAGCAAGGTTAGCAGCACACTGAGTTGCTGCTTGTTGGATCTACTGCATACATTGTTCCGAGACCTCCATGTCGGGAGTGCTTCTCTGCATCAGGACGTGCATCCCCTACATGTGTGTGAGCTTGCCTTCGATTTCTGCTATGATGGTGAAGGTCTCATCGATCCAAGGTTGAACGTGCGCCTCAGGAGTACTTCCTTATGCCGTGTCGCGTCCACCTGCTCCTTCAGTGATTTAGCCTGCTGCATCCATGCAAGCCTCTAAGTGAGGACCATCGTCTGTGTAGTTCCTCAGACACTGTCATACTGCTGTTGGAGTTCTCGCGCCTCTGTCTCTAAGCGCTGGATGTTAGGGTCCTCCTGCAGATTTGTGAGGACCTCAAGTGATACTTCCAATAGACTGGTGCAGTCTCGCACTACACCGCCAATCTCCTCCAATCCCGCTATGATAGTGCTAGCGTGTTATTCTCTGACTTGCGGGGGGGTGGACGGCTACACCTTCAACCGTAGCTCGGCGATCTGAAGGTTCAACTCCAGCTGAACGTTTGTCATATTTTCCCTTGCCTCGTGGACCCCTGCTATTAACATGTCGATCTGCGCCTCAGCTGACATGTTTGCTGGGATGGCCAACTCCAGGATGCTTTGGCAAGCGTCGTCTATCACCTGTACCAGCTATTGATTCTACGACACTACTTCATCGCATTGCAAGCTTAGTTGTTCCATATTTATTTCCTGCTCATTGAGGACTTGGAGCGCGCGGCTTTCCCTAGCTCGCAACTCGGCAGTTATCCCATCCTGCAACACATATAGGGTCTCGTGTGGGAGTGCAGCTATATTGATACCGAGACCTTTTAGCACGCTAACCGAAGGCCTGTCGGCCTCATTTGTTATGACTAGTGCCCCTTCCGATAGCACTATGGTGTTCGTCATCCGCGCTCAACATCTGCTCTGCTGTCGTGGAGCTGACTACAAGGTTGGTCGAAATGGTACCAACCTGAGGAGGGCGCGCCTATAATTCCTGCAACTGCGTTTTGAGGGCCCCCAACACAATCTAGTTCTCCTGCATGAAATCTTGGAGAGCCTCATTGGTGACATTGTGCACCGTCTCGCCGATGTCATGCAGATTACCCTCGGTTAGGGTGATCGGGTCAATAGGCAACTTGGATGCCTTGACCTTCTTACGCGACCCTGCCTGCTTTGTTGGGTGTTGGCACTTTATTTGTATCGACGCAGTTCGTGGGTTTGCGCCTCCCATTTCTGTCTCTGCTTCCTCTACTTCCTGCCCCTGCGAAGGCGTTGTTTGGCCCTCGCCCGCTGTTATCACTCAAGAAGCGATTACTAAATTGTTCACATATGTTTGTTTGTGAAGGTTAGGTGTTAGTCCAAGTTCAGTGTTTCCATGTTCAATATAGTATCTAAGTCTTTAGAATCTTTGTGGTATGGTTGCATAAAGGTAAATAAATTGTTCTCATTCATTGTTGGTCCCACAACCCACATAAATTCATTGTATCAAGTTTGTTTTAAGGTTCTAATGTGTTATAAAGCAGTTTAGGTGTTTTCGTAGTGCAGAAACAAGTCTAGGCTTTTTCGTAGCGCAAAACCCAGATTTTACACTAGCTGCACTATGAAATCAGAGATTCGTGTAATCCGTAGCATATCTTTCTTAGTTGTCATATCTGTCACATTCAATTATGGTTGCATCATCCACTGTCAGCTTATACACTTTGCCTATCATGTCTAACCGCTTATCTTCATCATTAGAGTCATTAGGTACCTTGGTACTCTCGAATTGTAAGTTTCAAGAAGAGCCAAGTATTCACAGTCATAATTATGATTGTATTTATTGCATGAGGAATAATCAGCAAATGTTAATTTGAATTCCTCAAACGTCAAGCAAGGCAGTATTCAAGCGAGGCAGTGATCAAGGTTGAGACAATTCCAGTCTATCAAGTTTTCATTACACTGAAATCTCATGGAAGGACCTACAGAAAGGAAAGAGCACAGGTCAGGTAGATGTTTGAGGAGTGAACCTGAGGGTCTAGACATTATTTTGAAGAACAGGGAGTGGAACGTGCATTCAAGTAGATTTGATAGAATCAAGTAAAGACAAGACTAAAAGAGTCAAAGCCTCGAAAAAGCTCAAGTTTGATGATCAGGTTGCTCAATTTGTCTTTAAGCCAAGAAGACCCATGACGAGGAATTTCAAACAGATGCAGGAGATGTTGCCAGAAGCAGGTGGAACAAAGGAGATCGTAAAAGCTCATGACAGACCCGTGACTTCATTAGAAACATCATCACAGCTGCATATAGAAGATAGAGGAAAGGCAACCATCCCGCCAGAGGAATATAGTGTTGAAGAATTGAAAAATAAATTGAGGTTAGCAAATCTTGAAATTGCTAGATTGAAGAAAGCCTCTAGGAAGCATGCAATCAAGGAGGCTCATTTTGACAAAATGCAAGCTCTATGGGAAGATAAAACATTTCAAATACCCGAGGTGGTCGACTGTAATACACAATATTATACCTAGACAGTCCCTGCACTAAAGGAAGCAGCATTCATCAGAAGGGTTAACACAAAACTAAGAGCTGGGATCAGAGTTATGAAAAGGAAAATTGAATATTTGAGGACGCAGTAAGCCAGCGGGAAAGATCTCCTTAAGAAAACCACACAACAAGTAAGGTTATATTCAAAATTTTGATGATTTACCTTGTTACAATTTCTTGAAGAATGATACATCTCTACTTAGTTTTGATAGCTTTAGGGTAGTTGAAAGGGATATGTCAAGATAAAAGAGGCTCAAGTCAGTCAAATTTTGGTGTTAAACTGTGTTTTGTGATTACACAGCAGTTTCGTAGCGCACTACAAAACTGCTGAAAAAGACGCATAATGCACAACAGTTTCGTAGCGCGCTACGAAACTGCTGTAGCCACATAATTAAACTCAGTTGACCAATTTTGAGTAATCAAGGAGAAATTTTTTGAAAAGGGGAGTGTCAAAAAAGGATCATTACAATGTGCAAGCAACAGGCAAAGGTAAAACAAGCGAAGGAAAAGAAATATGAACTATAAATTTTGTCATACAAATCCCTGCTAGTTTTCTCCACAACATTTCAAACGGCTTTGAAGAATTTTTGTCTCCATACGAATATATGGAAAGGGTCTACAACACATCAAGAACATGGCACTACAATACACTCTTGTGTGATCAAAGAAGACATCATGGTTAATTAGTCTCAAACATCCTTGAGGAAACCAAACGCAGGAAAACAGGGGCAGTTTCCTATTTTGCAGGAGCAGTAAAAGAGATAAGATATTAAGGGCCAACAAGGAACTTTAAACATCCATCAAAGTTAAACTAAAGGGAACCACTTGTCAAAGAACGAGTCTTTATTGTAATTAATGCTATTATCAGCATGATGTGGAGTTAGATTCCTAATTGTCTTAGGTTCCTAAAATGTCTAGTTAGCAGTTTGTTGCATTTAATAATTAGTTAAAGTTTGAATAGGTGTCATAGCAAGCAGAATTCGAGTTCCCCTCATGTTGGAGGAGGAATCTCAGAGTTCTATATATAGCAGAAGAGTTGATGTACAAAGGGTTGGAAATTTATTGAAAAAAGCTCTGATATTTGGCTTTATGTAAAAAAACTTTGTTTTAGTAATACAAGACTTGGCTTTACTTCTAAGGAATCAAAAGGAATTAACTGTTCAGAATGTTGTGTATTATCCTCTCCTCATTATTTGCAGTGGTATAGATGTGTGATTACTTAGAAATCATTGATTGTGCTCTAATTTCCTTCGCATATTTATAAATTGTGTTGTCCTATATGTTTCTGGTGTGTTATGAATGGTTGAGTTCTAAATGTCCTGACTTCTATGTAAGGTTGATATCATTGTTATGATGAAACTGTTTTGACTCCATAAGACCAATGGATAATCTCTAACTGTGTTTCACCACTTACATTTCTGCATTTGTTTCATAAGAGTTAGCCATCTTAATCATAATCAAAATCATTAATCCATTGAGAGAGCCCTCTCAGGTTGGGGAGGCTAAGCCTCAGCCTAAAGTAGGTTTGAAATAGTTACTTGAAGTTTACCTGATCAGCAGCCTATCAGGGTTTGATTTTGAGATAACACCCACCTTGGTGGCTCCTTCTTGTGCTGCTGCTGCTACGGCCTTTTCCTGCTCAACTGCTTTTTGTGTCGTGTCCCACGCTTCCTGCACTTTTGTTTCTGCTGCTTCCTTCCTTCATTTTTCAGCCAACCATGTGATGCGCAACTTGGCCTCGTCTTTCTTTCTTTGCGGCACCAACTTCTCGATCTCTGTGATGTCTAGGGTGCACCACTCCAGTGGCCATGCCTCTAGTACATAAAAATAATGTCGTCGGTGGCTACGAAGGGTAGCTTTACCCACTACTTGGTCGGGTCCTTGCACGCCCTGATATAAATGTTATGCATGTCTGCTTTGAATTCTATAAAAATATGCAGACTATTATAGATAGTGGGTTACAACCATGGCTTGCAGTTGATCCCCATTATGAGGTTCATTTCCATGAACACCCAAAATATTTTACTGTCACGGATCCTCTTAGCATCCTTTGTGGCCCAGAGCGAAGCATACTTCGCGGCCTCTGGTAGGTCCCTGTCAATTATGGGGACTTGACTATCCTCTGGTAATTCCCCTACCACAAGCACTATGGATAGCAAAAGCCATGCATAGTGGAACGTTTTGCCCTGTTCCTGAGCTTCGCAGCAATTTTCTAAAAACTCCTTGCAGAGGAACTCGGACTAGTTAAACTGGACCCCCTCCATGCACTGCTCAGCTAGTGCTACCACCCGTGTGGGTACTTTGTCCGTGCGACACTTGCGCATAACCTTTCTTGCCAAGATTTGGGTCACCACGCACACTACTTTCTCCTTGATGTTGGAGATGGCGTAGCCCCTCTTCTTCTTTTCCAGCTTGTACTTTTTCTTCATGGCCTCCGTGATGGCCAAGTCACTGCCCTTTCCTTCCGATATGTCCGCAGGGTCCTCTCCTTTACATGGAAGTCAGGAGATGTGGTGAATCAGGTTTGTCGTGATGGGGATGGGCTCCTCTAGCCACAAACACCCATCATGCACCAGGCAGAGCAACTGCTTGATGACGAAAATTGTTATAAGTGTGCGGTGGAAATGCGGCACCCAGAGCAGATTTAGTAGCCCAACCTTTTCCACTCTGTGCAACCACTTCCATGGCTCTAGCTCTGTGACCCCCGCCGCAGTGTTATACTTGGGCTTCATGAGATTCCTGGTCTCAAGGTGAGGGAAATTATTGTGTCAACGAGGTCCCAATCTTTGAATTTCAGGCTCGGCATGTGTCCTAGGTGCGTGCCTTCAAACATAATGTTGTCTGGGAGGAGCAAGGTTTGGAGCGAGCTCTTGGTCTCGTTCAGGTCCTTGGGCACTCTAGCCTTCCCTTTTCGCGCGGGGACATAAGCAGGCAATTTTGTCACAGGGTGCATAGGCTGAGTGTCCTCTTCCATGCCTTCATCCTCCTCCTCTGCAATAATAAGATCGTCTAGATCCTCTTCTTCTTCTTCATCGGTCTTTATGGTGACACCTTGCCCCTTCTCCTCCATTGACAACTTGGTGCACAACATATTCTGTGGGGACACACGTATGGGGACCATTTCTTGTTTGTCCTTCTTGGGTCTTGGCGAGTGTGGTGATTTTGGGATTTCTGCCACAATCACGGTGCCTTCTGGAACATCCCCCACAGTCAGGGCCTGCGCGGCATCCTCGACAGTTATTTTTTTTATCTCCATAACATCCTTAGTTGTTGCCATTGTATCTGTGCAGAAATCTATCACTCGCAATCTCAGGGGCTCAATCAACGCTCGGCACTCAACAATCAAGGCTCTGCTCAATAGCTCAATTCGCAAATGACCAAGTGTTGTTTGTTGAGCAGCCCTTTGTAATTTATAGCACTTTTTGAATTTGAATTTGACCGTTCCCCCCAAATCCAGTTCATTAATGCTCCCTTGGTGGCATATTTTCCCAAATCTTGCCCATAAATCGCATCTTAAATGCC
Organism: Pinus taeda; assembly: GCA_000404065.3. Taxonomy (NCBI): domain Eukaryota; kingdom Viridiplantae; phylum Streptophyta; class Pinopsida; order Pinales; family Pinaceae; genus Pinus; species Pinus taeda. The sequence continues at coordinate 112,508 of APFE031613296.1, forward strand.
TGCCGCCCACTCCATCTGGCCTCAAGTCGAGCATCCCATCGTGAAAAGTGACTTCAACAGTCACTTTCTAGTCAACTCGCGCAGCAGCGCAACCCCCCTTGTGCAGTTGCAGACCTTGTGACTCTCTTCTTTTGCACGCAACTCCAACATTGCACAGCTCTCGAGCGGAATAGTTTATAGTCTTGCGCTCCCTTTCAACTGCTTGGAGCGCTAAGACTATTCCTCCCTCGACTAGTCAGGTGGCCGCACCACCTGTGTGCGGTTTCCTCTGGTCATCCAACATTCTTCCTGTGAAATACCTACCTTTTACCGTTACTGGTGGCGTCGCACACCTTATCATTTGTAGCACATCACCCTGGTTAATTCTCTTAGTAATACGCGGTCCAAGCCAAGGCATCAGATTGATTAATTCATGTCGATAATGCTCAAACTTGTTAGCATGATTGTGCACAACCTGTTTTATCATTGTGGTCTTATCGAGAAAATCGTCCCTTATCTCGTCTTCCAACTTCTTGACTTCCACTTCTACAGAAGCGCTTTTCTTCCTTCATTGCACCCTTTATTTTTCAAGTTCTTAGAGCCTAAAATTTCCCTGTTGGAATTCTGCTTTCAGGGTTCTGCAAACCGTCGTAGCTATTGGTATGATCATGCGCGGTCTAAGTTCTCCAAGTACTATAGAGCTTACTTTAGTTGCTTCATACTCCAGCCTTGGCGGTGCCTACGCGGTCAAGGTTTTACATACGGTCCTATATGCCCAGAGAACCGCTAGTATGCGCAAGTCCAAGTCAACCCACTTCACTTGGTGGACCATGTTCAGTGCTTCGCGTACTTTGTCAAAAGCTTCTGTGTGCTTGGTCTTACCATACTTCCTGGTCCCAAACAGAGGGGTTGTTCATGCCATTGTCTTGCCCGCACCTGCATCTCGATCATGTCTCCTACCGTGAGTACTCTGTGTATCCATGCAAGTTTTGTACCATATGCTTGTACCCACCTAGAAAGGTGGGGCATAGGCCATTTCATCCGTCATACTTGTCTTTTAACCACATATGAGGCTTCCTAAATCGTAGGTGCATCATCCTTCGACAGTTGTGTCAGGCCTCAAAACTCTTATGGTGCGTACCCCACCACCTTGCATGCGTAGCACGCAGTACCCATTTCAAAGTGCCTAAATGTTGTTGTTCCGACACTTATTTTTCAAATTCATTCAGGAAATCATCCAGCTCGCCTACCCCATCATACGTAGGTAGGTCTCTTACCTTTGTTTCTATGCAGCGCAACAACCTTGTCATCATGTTACAGTTGAGCGTGGTTACCTCATGTAACCGGTTATGCCATTGTTCTATCTCCTCGTCAGAATCTGAGGTGCAGGAGCTTTCGCATTCCCAAGAGATTTGGCCATCCATGGTTGGATTTACCAATCTTGCTCCCATGCGGTTATCTTGTAGATGCAGTCCAAATAGTCATCGATGTCATTGTCGCGCACTCGTTTTGTGTAGCGCAATCCTTCTGCAGGGTCTAAAGGTACCACTACATGTAGTGACTTTTTTCTCAAAGATCATCTTGCGCTTCTTTAGATTTATTACCCCATTCATGTTAGTGGCCTAGTCTATTCCCAATAACACGAGATAGGGATTGTTGTCATCCAAAATCTCTATCACTTCGAAATCTGCTAGCACACTCACTCCTACGATGTCTACTGTGATTCCCTGCAATCTCCCCATAGGTAGGATCTTTTGCTGGTTCGCCATTCGTAGTTGGATAGGAGACCATTGCAGCATAAGCCTACCCATGCACTCCCATGTTTGCTTTTGTAGGATGTTCACATCCGATCCTAGATCCAGAATCACTTGATCCATCTTATATTCCCTGATCTACGTGGTTAATCTCATCTCCCTTCTTGTTCACGTCATGTGCTTCTTGAGCTTCCATACTATGCGCAGTTCTCCTGGCACGGTCCCAATGCATCTAGTTATGAGTTCTTGCAGCCCCTTTACAGCCTAGATGTCGCGTAACAACTTCATGCATGTCTCCAAGAATGTAGTGAGCATCGATGGGTCCATTTTCGGCTCTAGTTTGTCTTTAATTCCTGAAGTGGAGGCATCCACGAAGCTCCTCTTAGCTTCCATGAATGTCTCCTTATCGCGCTCCAAGTCAAATTCTAGTTCCTTTTTTGGAGATTTGCGAACCCAGGTACTTTCTTCGGGCTACTTGCCTTTGTCCTCCCTTGTCGTAATACCACTTCAGAACACGATATTTACATTGGGGTCTTCCTCGCGCGGCTCAGACCTCATCATTTACAAGTTCTTAGTCAGGGGAGGCTGGAGTGCTCCTTTATCGTGCAACCTCGCTATCAGTGTGGGGAAGTCCTCCATCTCATGATCAAACTGTGTGCAATATAAGCATGATGGTCTTGTTGGATTTTTATAATCGAAAGCATAATGCCCCGGCCCTCTGCAATTGTAACATATCAGCGGTCTGCAATGTCTTCCTGGTCCCATTCCACCTCGACCTCATCCACACCCCTGAAATCTGGTTCACGCCATCCCTGCATTCTGGTCAAGGGGTTGTGTTTCGACCTGAACTCTGTAGGTAGGAGTATGATCCATCAGCAGCTCATAACTTCTACAGGTGCGCTCATCATGGCCTACTGATCTATAGAAATTACAGAACAACTACTGTGAATTCTGTGTATACTTGTGTAATAGATGGCAGTTATCTGTAACATGCTTTCCTCCCATCTAACAAATCGCGCACCATAATGTAGGCACCGTGCTTGGTCCTACTTGTGCCTCCAGTTTTAATGCATTGGTCCTCCTCTGCGAGGTTATTCACGAATACCAGGCAGTGGTCCTTGTCATGCCCTTGGACCTTGCAATTTATGCACCATACCTCGTCGTACACTTCTGGACAAGTCGTCCTGTCTTGTTTCAAACTCTGTATCTCAAGGCATAAGTTTTTCAACTACGAGTGAATTTGCTGGACTCCCATGTTAGGATCTTGTATTGGAGTCTCGTGCAATCTCATCGCAACCTCCAAAGCCTCAGCCTGAGTGGTTAGCCTTTGTTGCGACAATGTGTTCCGTAGATGCGGTGTGAACGAGGCTACAAACCATTCGTGGTGTTGTTGTTTGTTAAGGTCATGTTCGCTTCGTGAATTGTGCACTTCAATCTTTGATCCAACTCCCACGGGGTTTCGCCTGGTAGTATTGAGATTTCATTAAATCTAATGATCGACTATGCATCCGACTTTGTGATGCAGGAGAATTCAAGCCTAATCAGTGATGTGATGGCATGATCACATGTTGTGACTAACAAAGGGTTGGAAGACAATAGTTTAGTTAATTTTATTTATTTAAATGTATGGGAGTGTTTATTTATTGTAAAATATGAGAAAAAGGTTATAGTGGTTGATTGATCCTCCCTGTGTGGAGATCAGGCCAAATAGTTACATTTATTTGGTTTGAATAGGATATGATGGATTTGAAAGCTTGATTTAGCATTTGTTTAGAAAAGAGTGGAGTTGAAGAGATTCTCTAAGAGAGAGTGAGAGATTTCTGGATCTGAACCATAATTGGTTCATGAATCCACTTTTGTATAAATTGTGATCTTTTTGTATAATTCAGAGGTTGGATAGGTTGGAGAGGTTGAATAGATTAGTGGAGTGTAGATAGAGGCTAGCAAGATGAACATGGTCTTTTAATTGTTGTAATCAAGCCAAAGGGTCGAGACTCTGTAACTCATTATTGAATAAAATATCAATGTTTTTGAAGGTGTTGTTTCTAATAAAACCCTTCCCTTATCTCTGTATATCCACCTGCAGATCAATCTAAGTGTTTTCTCTATTTCTATGTCTTAAGTTATAAATTGCAACATTTAAGCATAATTGGGGTCCTTAGTGTTAATAACAGTATTTGAATCGCTTTTAAAACCCAATTGTCGATCAAAGATATCACAGAGAGTTTATATATATAGTGTTGTGGTTGCAAAACAGAGAATGGTAAAGGAACTATATTAAATTGTAAAGTCCATCAAAAGAAAGAGAGATTAAGTTAAGCAAGAACCGGATGAGAATGCACAAGGGCAGTTGGATCTCAGAGATCAATGGTCCAGATTAAGCCGCTGAGGAACAGAGGGAAACCCAATAAAACTTGAGCTAAACCTGAAGTAAGCGAGAACTGTCTAATCAACAGAACGATTAGATCAATAATCATCACATGGTGGAAGAGCACAAAAGTTAATTCGCGAGAGAAGTGGTTTCACAACAGAAGGTGGTATTTCAGGTGAGGTCACAAGTGGTAAATGGTAATTCGTTTGGACACCCGATTCCACTTAGCGGAGGACACGTAGCAGTGAGGAGGAGAAAGGAAATCACTTTTCGGGCAGTTAAACCTCATGCAAGTTGTGTCTCTGAAATTCTTGTGAACCGTTGGATTTAGTCTGGGGTGATCGACGATGGAGGATCAACGTTCTATTTTGTTGATTAGGTGTAACGTCAGCCGTTGGATTGGGGAAAGGATCAATGATGGAGATTTAATCGCTGATCTCACTTTGGAAAGGTTAAGTGACGACGGATGCTGTGGTGGAAGGTTGATATGCCAATAGCGACCAATCAACAATCAGAGATCGAGGAATGTAAAGGAGCAGCGCAGTGGAAGGGACCAAAATTTTATAGAGGCGGATTTAATTCCATTTGAGTTTCGGCCTTAAGCTTTCGAAATGGGTTTCCGTGTGTTTCTGTGTAATGCAGAGATCAGAGGAATAGTGTGGAAAGGCTTGGTATTAGTGTACCCGAGAGATTTGTATATGCGGGTGGAATGTATTTGAAGTCTGGCTTATGTGTTCGGAGCGGGTTTTCCCGTGTATTCCTATGTATTCCGATAAAGTTGTATAACCAGGTTTTTAAAACATTAGTGCACCAATAACGCTTTCGATAGATGATTGTGGGCATAACCATAGGTCCACATGGGACATATAAAAGGATGTCAGTCAAAGGCATCATTATGGTATCAGAGCTAGATCAATGCTCTGTAGAGATGGGTTGGGAGACTGAATTTTAATTCCAGCATATGTATAATTGAACTGAAGTGAATTGGACATAGATGGGGATCAGACTACAAAGGACACTGAGATCAGAATGGGGAAAGAAATGAATCACTGATGAAGGTCTGGTAAGAATGTTTATTTTGATAATTTTGCAGATATGCGTTTTGAACATCTAAAGAGCAACAAGGGATTGAAATTTCAGAGGAAAAGATGTTTTCCTTTCAGGAAAATGAAATTTTTGTGTAAGTTGATTGCATGATTGATTTGATTTAAAAGGTAAATTGGAGTGGAAGGTTTAGAATTTAAAGTTAAATTGAAGAGTGAATGAAGATTGCTTAAAGTATTGTTGAAGACAATGATATTGATGATTGAGAGAACAAATATTAGGTTTAATGGCACTGAGAGAAAAACCACTACAAGGAATGAATTTTGGAATTTGTAGAAGCAAGACATGATTTGCTTACAAACAAGTTATCAGAAGGAATTGGTAGTGTCTGCCATGAATTGGTAAATATAATTGAAATTCAGATCTAATCTTAATTGATCTTGAAAGTTAAATAGTCCGTTATGAAAATTAAAATGGGAAATAGTTGTTGATTGTATGAAGGCTTTTGAATGGAAAGTCTAAATGAAAGAGTGAACAGATGAATCCTTTGGTAAAGATTTAATTGATGGAATGAGAATTAGTTTTAAGACATCTTTGAAGAAATATTGCAGGTTTGAAAGGTACTTTGATGTATCTTCAGACAAGATTGTGAAGGTCAATGGAAGCAGTGGAATTACTGAAAGATAGGATGAGTTGTACTAGCATCATAACATATGAGCTATGTTAAAGAAGATAGAGCAAGAAGAACTCTTAGATGAGTAAAGGTGACAGTACCCAACCATAAATGAAATTATTGAATGAAAGAAGGAAGTGAGCAATTGAAGATGTAGAGCCTAAAGCAAGGAGTGTTGAGAGAAGCTGAGAATAACTTCCAATTGTGGTTGGGTAGAAGTTGTTGAGGCAGCTCCACAATTGTGATTGTGGATAGGAGATAACAATTCCAGCAAGAGGAGCACTGGGTAGAATCGTTAGTCAGTGAAAGGTTCGAGGAAAGAACCAATAGGTGCCAAAAGGCTAAACTTAGAAAAGTTTGGTGAGGCATGAAGGAGACTTGTTACAAATGAAAAAGGATAGTTGCAACTCACTAGTGAACAAGGAAAGTTCACCAAAGGAAGAAATGGAATTGACTATTGATAGTCATGGCAGGGGTACAGAGGAAAGTATTGGAATGAAAATTGATGACAATTTGATAACTTTTGTAGAAGGACAGTATAAAGATTTGATGGCAGAGTTACCTATAAAGATTGAAAGCCATAGTTATTTTGAGTCTGACAATTGTGATGGAAATATTATCTTATATAGGAAGGAGGAGTCATATGTAAATGACATGCTTATTGAATATGAAGGAATTGGCATTTTGCTGGAAAAGTTATTAGATGAACCTGATAACATAGAGGAAAAGATTATCTTTAATGATAGTGAGGGGGAAGCTGTAGAGTACAAACAACAATTTGTAAATGGCAGAGGTGAAGAAGAAGTGGACAGAAATTTCATAATTTCTATGGTCAGGAGAAATGTACAGTAGGCAGATGTCAGTGGAGTTCAGTTAAGAACAAATTTTAAAGAGGAAGTTCAGGAATTGTGGAAGATGAAGACAGTAAAAAAGAGGGACAACAAGAAAGAGAAATTAACAAAAGGATTTTGTATCAGTAAGGAAAGAGGACAACAACAAAATAAGATTTGGAAATTTGGAAGAACAGAAGTGACAGTGGCAGAAGAATTGAATCAGTAGCATGATGAAAGTGATGACAAGTTACAAAGTAAAATTTGGGATACTGGATGATCAATAGAAGAAACACATGACCAGGAGGTCGTGAAAACTTTCAACTTTGGGAGTCTGATGCAGGAGCATTTAGGCCTATTCAGCAATGTGATGGCATGATCACATGTTGTGACTAACAAAGGGTTGGAAGACAATAGTTTCGTTAATTTTATTTATTTAAATGTATGGGAGTGTTTATTTATTGTAAAATATGAGAAAAAGGGTATAGTGGCTGATTGATCCTCCCTGTGTGGAGATTAGGCCAAATAGTTACATTTATTTGGTTTGAATAGGATATGAGGGATTTGAAAGCTTGATTTAGCATTTGTTTAGAAAAGAGTGGAGTTGAAGAGATTCTCTAGGAGAGATTGAGAGATTTTTGGATTTGAACCAGAATTGGTTCATGAATCCACTTTTGTATAATTTGTGATCTTTTTGTATAATTTAGAGGTTGGATAGGTTGTTGAATAGATTAGCTGTAGTGTAGATAGAGGCTAGAAAGAGGAACAGGGTCTTTTTACTATTGTAATCGAGCCAAAGGTTTGAGACTCTGTAACTCATTATTGAATAAAATATCAATGTTTGTGAAGTTGTTGCTTCTATTAAAACCCTTCCCTTATCTCTGTATATCCACCTGCGGATCAATCGAATTGTTTTCTCTATTTTTATGTCTTAAGTTATAAATCATAGCATTCAAGCATAATTGGGGTCCTTAGTGTTAATAGTAGTATTTGAACTGCTTTTAAAACCCAGTCGTCGATCAAAGATATCATAGAGAGTTTACATATATAGTGTTGTGGTTATGAAACATAGAATGGCAAAGGAACTGTATTAAAGCTCAGAGTCCATAAAAAGCAAGCGAGGTTAAGTTAAGGAAGAACTAGACAAGAATGCACAAGGGTCGTTAGATCTTAGAGATCAATGGTCCAGATTAAGCCACTGAGGAATAGAGGGAAACCTGATAAAACTTGAGCTAAACCCAAATTAAGTGAGAACCGTCCGATCAATAGAACAATTAGATCAATGGTTATTGCATGGCAGAAGAGTGAAGAAGTTAATTCATGAGAGAAGTGGTTTCGCAACAGAAGGTGGTATTTTAGGCGAGGTCACAAGTGGTAAATGGTAATTCGGTTGGGTACCTGATTCCACTTAGCGAAGGACACGTATCAGCGAGGAGGGGAGAGGAAACCACTTTTCGGACAGTTAAACCTCATGCAAGTTGTGTCTCCGAAATTCTTGTGAATCATTGGATTTAGTGCGGGGTGATCAACGGTGGAGGATCAACATTCTGTTTTTTTTATCAGGTGTAACGTCAGCCATTGGATTGGGGAAAGGATCAATGGTGGAGATTTAATCGCTGATCACACTTAGGAAAGGTTAAGTGATGGCGAATGGTGTGGTGGAAGGCCGATATGCCAATAGCGATGAATCGCCGATTAGAGATTAGGGAATGTAAAGGAGCAGCGCAGCGGAAGGGACTGAAAGTTTATAGAGGCGGATTTAATTCCATTTGAGTTCTGACCTTAAGCTTTCGAAACGAGTTTCTGTGTGTTTTTGTGTAATGCGGAGATCAGAGGAATAATGTGGAAAGGCTTGGTATTAGCGGACCCGAGAGATTTGTATATGTGGGTGGAATGTATTTGAAGTCCAGCTTATGTGTTCAGATCGGGTTTTCCCATGTATTCCTATGTATTCCAATAAAGTTGTATAGTCGGGTTTTTAAAGCAATAGTGCATCAATAACGCTTCTGATAGATGATTGTGGGCATAACCATAGGTCCACATGGGAGATATAAAAGGATTTCAGTCAGCTAGCATCACTTTGGCCTGCTAAATTCTTTGTTTAGCATAGTTTGGATATCCGCTATCCCCGCATTTGAATTGTCATTGGAATGCTTAATGTACCAAGTCAGCGCGCGATCCTGCAAAGCGCTAACCAATGTTGCCTTCATTATATTGTCTTCCATGACACCTTGTGCTTCCCATACAACTTTTATCACAAACCAAAACTGGTCTGGATCTTCATTCCCTACTTCACTTGAACACTGGTAGCTTTATCGCACTAACCATACTGCTTCGTGGTGGTGGCGGAGGTGGTATGGGTGAAGTTGGGGTGAACATGGTGGAACTAGTGGTGGTATGCGCGGAATTCTCTGCCTTATTAGGTTGATCACACTTCTTGGCGAAACCTTCGCGAGCTCTTCTTCGCCCCCTCGCGGAGGTGATATCAAGGGGCTAGTTTCTAGTTCTATGCTACCTTCGATTCTGTAGATTTTCCCATCGTAATAGGCC